>OV816023.1:128602394-128909034 GCA_929113105.1 Agrypnus murinus
TACGTGTTGATTTTCGGAACCCCAAATCCTATAGTTTTGCTTATTGGCATAGCCTCCGAGATGAAAATGAGCTTCGTTTGAAAATATTGTTTTGCGACCAAAATGAACGTCATTTTCCAGTTGATTTAAAGCCCATACATAGTTAGAAGCGATAACGAAGCGGATGGTCATTTTGTTGCACCTTGTAAGCAACTAATCCAAGGTCTTTGTGTAATATTCTCTTCAGAGAACTATACTGATGTTCACTTGTTCAGGTCTATGACGAGTTCAGATTCTTGGGTTTTGACGCACACTTTGCAACTTTGAGCAACAGCAAAAATTCTTTCGTCTGTGCATACCGGACGAGCACGCGGATAACTTTTGCTAAACAGAAGCATGCCAGTTTTACGAACTTTCTTAATGAATTTCCCTACATCATCAACGTAGAAATGTCTTAACATTTTTTGGATTTATAAGTGTTACAGATCGACGACAGACAGAATGCACTAATTTCTAAAATGTCAATTTCTTGAACTAGATTAGATTGCCCCCAAGTAACCTGAAACCATTCAGTTAATGAACAGTCGATAAACTAATTTAGTTGGGAAGAATCTAAATTTAAAATAGAATACTATTTAACAACAATTGTTAATTAGATAACAAAAGTTCCTTGAACAATTTTAAACAAATAAGGAGGAGAATCTTTATAGCTAATGGCTGTTCAGTTTTTCATAAACATATTAAATGCTGTTTATTTTTTGTGTTTGTGTTACAAATTATAATGCGAAAATTAAAAGTCACGTAGATATTTACAATTACTAACATTGCTGAGAAATAAGTTTTACCCAAATAATAATAAACCATTATTAAATAAGCTTGATCAGTTTGTCAGCGCATATGTACTATTTTGATTTGGAAACTGATTTATATAAGATCATTCTGGTTATATAAACAAAACGATTTGCTAATTATTATTATCACAAAATAAAAATCTACTGGAGAAGTATTTTTCGATTTTGTAGCATCTGTCACTGGAACGCGTTTAAAAGAATGACAACCAAAAAATTACGCTGATGTTAGCTTATGACAAGAATTGCGTATTTCAATTTTGCCATCGTTAACACATGTCTTCAGGCAGCGAGATAAAAAAGGCAACATGTAACGCCATGGCTGCTAATATTACAACTGTTCTTTAAACGCATATATAGATACTATACGTATATTTACTCACATTACTATTTTTCAGTTGTTATATCGGACTCTATATTAAAAATCTCCTATGGTAAAATATTCTTATAAATCTTTTAAATTTACATACATTGTATGATTTATATAAAACTGTATGCTAAATTTTAAATTTTAATTTACACTGCATTTGACAATCGATGATTAACGTAATTAACAACATTTGTTTCAAAAACTTCACAGATTTTATATTAATAGAGTTGAAATTGTATTATTTGGTTGTTTTATATACAGTAAAAATTTTATATCCCTAAACATATAAATTTCTTGCATATATGTATTATGTTAACACGTCAAACGCATTGACATCCCTGACAATTCTGCAACTAATCTCAGTTCCATCTGTTTAATGCTTAAGAATTAAGTGTTAACATAAGTGTTAACTGCTTAATTAAGTTACTCATTTTCGGCGAATGTTTGAATGCACGTGTGTAAAATTACTGTGTGTTACACAACGATAAAACTTAAATATTTCATTAATGAAAATTTATTAAAATGTATTTTAAAAAGTATTTTAACAGTAATAATTATTTCCCATACCCTAAACATGATTTTACAAACTTAACACAGTATTAATGAACAGGAATAACAACGTTGAACGTGACCAAAAAGAATTTACAACACTTTGGTCTAAATAATGCTCAAACTACTTTTGTCAAAATAGCTGTCAGGTAAGATTAGTTGTATAACAATTAGGAGTGTCATTTGACGTGTGATTTTAATAATTAAACAAACCACTTTTTTATGCAGAAAATTTGCATGTTTAGATGTAAACGCCGGAGTGGTCGTAACGTTGCCTACAAAGGGCGCTGGGTGGTTTTCCGGTTGTCGGTGGTAATCATCGGGCACCAGTTGTTTTAACGTGGTATGTTCCATGAATCCTAGTGGAGATAGGTATCTAGGGTTAAGCTGGAGTCGTAGACAGTCTGAACAAATCCATGGACGCGTTCAAGTCACCTACCTGATTTACTAAGGTTCTTTAAAGCAAAGAAAGATGTTATCTCTAATCCCAATAAATAGAACTTCTCTCCCAAGTAGCTTTATTACTAAGCAAAGCTCCAGCAAGCACTAGGTCTATCGCTGTAATGATACGGTTAATCACGGTAATCACGGGAAGCGAAGTACAATACAGCGTAAAAATTACAAAACAAGCGTGCGGGTGCGGCGGGGTAAAATAGTACGGGGAAGGGCAAGCGACGTGTCTAGCAAGGGTATTACGATAGCTACAAGAAAACACTTCAGTTTTTTGATGATCAGTTTTTGAGCTGAAATAGGTAAGATTGGTTGCATAACCGTTAGGAGTGTCAATGTATTTGACGTGTTATTCTAATAATTGAACATACTACTTTTTTGCAGGGAATTTGCATATTGAGATGTAAATCGCGTACTGAATAACTACATCTTCCAAGAAAAACTAGAAATTATAAGCTTTATGATCAAACTAAATACTTCTGTCTGTAATTAAACCAAAACAAAGTCTACTGTTAATACATCAACAGAGTGAGTACTAGTAATAAAAAATCACTGTACAACAAAATTGGACTTAAAAAATTTCAGGTTTTAATACACTTTTTCTAGAGCTTTTTAAGATGCAGACCATGAATCTGCTATGGTTTTTTTCGGGTCAGGTCAAATTTTAGTTATATTCCAATTTGTTTTCAAATAAAACTCATTTTTAAATGCACGAAAAGGGTAGGCAAACTTTTACGTTTAACAACACCTTGTATAGCTACCTATATCAGCAGGTACAGGTACAACATCATACCTATACTTGTCTTAGTAGATACGATTTGCAGGTTTCTGTACAAATGTATACTAAATACCTGATACAATACTCTTATCTGAACTTCCAGGTGCATGTTTTGTGTTAAAAGTGTGTAACTACCATATTTAACAATTTTTACGCCTGTTCCAAAGGCTTCCCAAAATGAAACTTACACCAAAATGAGTCTACACCTAGCTGTATAACATACTGTATGTCTAAAGAAATTGAAGGTACACTTTCTTATATATTCAATGTCAAAGCTCACATCATGTGACCTTGGGATGAAAAATTCAATATTTTTTATAAAACAATTTTTTATGAAAACTATGCTCTTTTAGCTTTAAAACAAGCCTAAGATAAAAGTTCGGCTATGATTAGAAGCAAAGTTATGAATTGTTTTTGCTCACCTTGTAAGCGTGAATTTTACATTTGTTATCATATTTGCAACCCTGCTGTATGAATAGCGAGTATCATTGAGGGCTATAATTTTACATACGTAAGTTACTTGATGTCGTCTACCATCCTAATAAATTTCACGAAAATCTGAGATGGTCGGGTTGAAAAGTTCATTTTTTTGTGTTGATTTGGCATGGAATGACATTGAAACAACAGTATTTGACCTGACCCGAAAAAACCAATAGCAGATTCGTGATCTTCATACCAAAAAGCTATAGAAAAACTACATGAAAACCTGGACTTTTTTTGTGTTGTACCGTGATAATTATTAGGTTTCTTTTGTTCAAAAATATACTAAATGCAATTCTCAGAAGACTAATTTGAGGGTTTACTGTCTCAAGCCGTATTCCGTAAAACTTAAATAATAATTCAAACTAATTCCTGAAATAAAATAAACGTATTATTAAAAGTTTCACAGTAGTTATTAAAAAGATTAATTGATGCACATGACATTCTTTCTCAAGTATAATTAATCCGAGGCATTTGATAGCCAGTTATGCAGTCGAGCACACAGTTTCATATAGTAGCGCTTGGTGTTGCGAGAACGAACTGACTCGAATTGTATGTAAGTGGTATTTAATCGGCAACCGAATGTCTCACCCTGTATTATTATCAAATTATTATAAGCGCGATAAGCTTCTAAAATATCTAATTTGTGTTTGTTGTTGCAAAAGGGTAATAACGTCAGTAAGGTCATCAGGCACTAAAATATACTAGCGTCTAGGGGCTGCATTCGCCGACATGCGCTGGGGTTATTTCTAGCACTTGTAATTTAACAACTTTAAGTAATAGATAAATTAAGAAATGAAGACAATACAATCTAGAATCGATCATGTTTGAAAAGATTCTTGGACATTTTTTATATGTTTCAAAATCGGCAGTAAAGTAATCTATTATTGTACGATTTTATGCAAGTTGAAACTATTAGTATAAACCAAAGTTGTTTAATTACAGTAAATATTAATAAATAATAGGTTAATAGGCTGATGATGAAAAAGTCCTCAAAAACCACACTGATCGCGTATTCTTCATACCCACCCGAAAGTGTTTATCGCAGCAAAGAGCATAACTAATTAGAAAAGTTACAGTAATGCCAACTAATTATTCGAGTAAATACCTGGTAATGTGTATCTGTGAGTGCTAAGTGATGTTGGTCTACCTGTTACATTGTTGTCGTTTGCTGCCTTGCTTGGCTTGGTGTTGTTCACGTTGTTTCTAGCTAAGATACTATATAGTACCTATATAAAGTTTTAATAGAGTGACCTTTTGTGATAGATTATTTAGTATAGGTAAACAATTACTTAGAAATTATTTGTAAAATCTAAGTTATTCTTCCAGGCTCTCCGTCTCCAATCAACAGTATAGGTTATTGCTCTAAAAACACTTACTACCAAAAATGTTGAATTAACGTGATAGGTTAGTCTATTAGTATTAGGTAAGTTTAAAGACTGATATTAAATAGTTAAGAGAAATCTGGAGATGAACTATTTACCTTATGAAACCGACTGTATTTCAATTAAAGACGAATATTACGTCAAGAGAAACTAGAAATTGATCAATAATCATCGTTATTTAAGTAGTTATAACTAAAGTTATTGATTTTCTTGACTAAGCATGTCAGTAATTACCATTTTAAAGCAAAATATTTGAATCCTACGAATTTAATTTAATTAAGACAACAAAATTGGGAATTAAATTAAGGCTCATGTTCCAATTAAAAAGAATACGTTAAAATTCGAATAATCCTCAGTAACCGATAATACCCTTGAGTTGAACGTTAACGATCTCGGAATTTTTTTCTGCATTTCTTTTCGTTTATCGAAAAGTGTATAAATAAATCTAGTAATGTAGATATTAGTTGAAAACCAAGATTATTAGATAGGTATATGAGATTTAGATAAAAAATTGGTTCTCCAAATGAAAATACTATCTCTATGATATCAAAATACTATCAATATCAAAAAGCCAGCAACAAATAAAACTTTTCCGATTCGAACTCAAATATAAATGTACTTAAAGTCTGAAAATGAGATGGAATAAATTCGGTAACTTATCCATAAATATTTTTTGATAAAAAAATCTATCGATTTTATTTCAATATTATGAGGATTCTGCAACCGCTTTTCTAATGCAGGATGTTCCGTAAGAGCGGGACACGCATCGGGTCAATCTTTTTGAATGGAACAGCTTCTTGTTAAAGAACAATCACGAACAAAGATTATTCACCAATAACTTACCAGATCTGTTATATTTCAAATTTATAAAATGTATGTATATTCATACATATTCATTCATATATATATTCATTCTCGCATCTACAAGGAAAGATTTAACTTTAAAATTTTTTACAGTAATACAATTAATAAATTTTAAAAGAAAAATAATTTTACTAAAGAAAATAATTTAAAATTTGGTATGTATTGTGAAAATTTCACCAAATCCGGTTAATGGAGTTTTAATTGATATTCTAACTATGTTTACATCTGCTGAAGGAAAGGATAAATCCGAAATAATCATTTTGTAAAAAAATATTAAGTTTATATTTTTACATAATTACGACTAAAACATATTTTCTATTAATACTAATTTCCATTTCCATATCGTAGTGGAAAATAAAACTTTACGTCATAATCCTGACACAAAGCTCTACGGTACCGAAAGGCTTAAACAAACTTCGGTTTGACATAAAGTGTCGCATTTTTATTATTGGATGACTAAATTATTATAAAGCAGGGGATGAATAAACTTTCGTTCATTCATAACAATTCATAAGGAAAAATTGCAACACATGAAATAAGACGTTACAGGCCCTGTAAATGATTCTCCATAGTTTCAAGATTCCAGATGCGACTGTCTTCCTTCAGACATCAAACTTGTTTTGTAAAATCTCATTGCCGGATTTATAACATAAATAACTATAAATCAAAAATGTTTCTTTTTATAAAATTATTTTTGTAAAAAAAGTTTGTTGGCGAAGGAAATGGACATGAGCTCCAGACCACCCACTAATCAGGGAAGATCTTGGTATGAGGGCTTACCGGAGAAGTACTGGATACTTGTTAACAGCTCGACATAATTAAATAAGAAAACTTGGAAGCAAATCTCATTTACATAGGTACGTGAAAAATCTTCATCGCTCAATCTTGTTTCCCTACATTTTATATTTGGATTTAGGATTGATACATTATGATGACAATTAAGGTAATTGGAAAACAATCCACATAGTCGATTTGGAAAACCCGTTTGCACATTGCAGCTAGGAAAAACCAACTCTCCTAAAGCCATTCTAGTTTGCTTATAGGAATCGGGACCCATTAAGTAAAATATTTGTAAAACCCCTATAGCGGAGTTGTTCGCATGAGAAGATGACAGATCATTAAGCTGGCGGAATTATCTATTGCTCGTAGTGCTGCGTAGCCGAGCTACCGCAGAAATTGCGAGACAAACAAAGCCACTTTAAATCCAAATAATGCATACTATTTTTTTCTACTAGGACTAATAGTACCACCTTACTAAGTTTAGAAGTTTAACCTAGCAATACCAACAATTTTATATTAGAAGAAAAACGTCAACTTTAATGACAAAGGATAATATTAAAACAAAGGTTTTTGAGTAAACCAAAACGTGACTGAACACTTAACAGCCAAATGTCGTTTTCTCGGCATTGATCCAAGTCTAGGCCTATTTTCAGATATCGAATCTTGGTTCTCTCACTCAAGTTTAATATGACGTTTATTTATCAGTCCTTAGTTATGTTATTGGGTGCGTTCATCACACTGCTAGAAATACAACGCTGCAGCAGCTGTAACAGTCGTCTTAGATTTAAAAACCACCATTTAAAATTTTTATTTTTTATTATATCCCTTATCACCGTCAAAATTGATGTTCTGGCATTTTGATTATTGGCATTCAGTAAATCAGTCGTCGTGTTACTTGTCAGCGCATTAAGCGTTTTATATGTATAAAACGATTATGTACTCCAAACATTTTATTGCTTGAGTGTTTTTTTAAAGCTAAAACGGCTGTGAAAGCTGCTGCAGCGCTGTATATCCAGAGGTGTGTTGGACGCACGGATTTTTACCCACGTTTTAAGCAATTTTCAAATCCTGAGCCTCGGTTGTTGAAATGTCGTTCAAGGGTTAACCAACACAATGGTAGTAATTCTCGATTCTCTAAACATTGTACAAGTCAGAGCCAATGTTCAGAAATCAATTCTAAGTTCCTTACGACTTGCCCAAGTTTCAGCCAATTTTCAGGTGTCAACTCGAGGCCAGTTACCCATAGAATATGCTGGAGTCAAGCATCAGATACTATTTCGCTAATTTATACCCGCTAGTCTTAGCCAATCTACATAGTCTCCGTTACTTAATTATCACCCAAACCCTTAACCAACTTTCAATCTTAGGTTCTCTAAGCTAATCCTAAGTTTGAGCAATCTTCATATATTCAGTTAAGTTTTTTGCCTGTATTATATCAGCTAGCGAAAAGTAAAATACAAAGTTATCTAGCATTCATTAGTTGTAAAGGATTGTGTACTAGTTGTTTTGTATCTAAATTAGCAGCCGTGGTATTACATTAACATTCAAAATTGGTCCCAAACCAACCTTAGTTTTATTGCGATACTGGTGCCATTTATTGACCAAAACATTAGTTAACACATTGGTGGTAACCAATAATAACCAATATGGTTAGCATTGATTCTTCCATGACTGAGCCCAAGCTTGGTATCAAATTATCATACCTACAGTTCGGTTCTTATAAGAGAAAAGTTACGGCGCAAGCCGATTGTATATGCGTGTGTTCACGGCGACCCGCGAGGCGTTTGAAGCTCCAAGTACAAAAGCGAAGAGCTGTAAGCATATGAAAATATAAAAATTAATACGGTTTGTAAATAATTTGAATATCGATGTATTGTTTATTATAATCATTACAAATTACAAAACACACAAGTTTTTAAGTTTAAATAACCATGAATAATTAATGTACTCATGACATGACATTACTACCCACTTAATAGATTTAGAAACTTTGGAAATAGTTTTAAACTCATTAGCATAAGAAAACTCGCACTTTAACAACACAAACCACGTTAGTGCGTCAAGTCGGTAACTAACGTTAACTGAATGGCTAGTAAGACACTTAAGTGGAAAACTTAAAAATGTTATGGAAACTGACGACTTTTCTTATAAGAGCCTACCTATACTTTAGCCTAGAAGTGGGCCATTTTCGGATTTTAAGGTTGTGCCAAGGTTGATAAACATTGTCTCAAGCAGAAGCTAATGGTGCTATTTTGTTTCAACATGGAAAGCTGCGAATTCTAACATAATTGATCGTCAAATAAACTAATTCTGATAACACAATAGTATACTTACTATATTTGCTTTACTAAATGTTATCAAATAAAGACGACATTAAGTTAAACCTAACTTTATTGCGGACTTAAAGTACACGTTCCATAAAACGTACAGGTTTTGTAGTTAATAAGTGCTTAATGTAAAACATAAATTAAAACAGAAATTTACAAGAGGTACATGTGTAACAATAGAACATACGTATTCTATATTTCGTTAGATCAAGTAATAAAGAGGTGTATATCGTAGCTGATCAATTTTTTAACAATAGATCAACCAGATTCATGGTTACGATGGGTCGACTGGTCGATCGCCATCCACATTCTAACTCTCCCGCTTGAAACTATGTATTCATAATGGGGATAGCTATTATGTGTATCATAACGACATATATATTATACTATCCTCAAGTTATATTAATATTAATACTAGCAATTATTATTATTAATTTCTAGATTTTATTTAATTAACGCATAGCCTTTTACTAAATTTGGTTCCATATGTTCTACTTTAAATGCTCTGTATGTACGAGATAAGCGCCATACATTCTCGGCCTGATATAGAAAAAATAAACATGGTAAAATATAATAATTTTTATTTTTCAATATACTCTCTCTTAATGTCAATACACTTATTACAACGTGGAATTAATAATTTAATGCACTTGTAAAAATAATCTTAAGTTTTTCCTTCAAAATGTTCAATTACAGCTGCTTGCAACTCGTTCTCGTCCTTAAAACGATGTCCCCTAAGGTCTTTCATTAAATTGGAAAATAAATAATAGTCACTAGGAGCCATATCCGGACTGTACGGTGGATGATCCAATGCTTCAAAGCCGCATTCGCGAATGGCAGCTTGTGAAATGGCGGCAGTATGAACTGGTGCATTGTCGTGTAATAATCGAACAACTCTTGTCAATTTTCCTCGACGTTTTTCACCAATATTGTTTCTCAATTAATGCAATAAAGACGCATAATATGTACTGTTAACAGTTGTTTTGCGTTCTTTAAAATCAATCAGTAAAATGCCGTCACAATCCCAGGATATTGTTGCCATAATTTTCTTTGTCGATTGAAAGACTTTCGCCTTTTTGGGACAAGGTTCATCGGGTCGCCGCCATTCCATCGATTCCCTTTTAGATAGAGGATCATAATACAGAACACAAGTTTAAAAACGAGCGCGCACATTCGACGCGACGTTGACATTGAACAGCAAAAAGAAGACGCGGTATCCATCTTGCACTAATTTTATTCATACCTAAATGGTCATGAAGAATTCGGCGAACACTTGTTTTCGGAATGTCAGGCATCACTGCTAACTCCTTAACTTTTAAACGGCGACCTTCTAATACCATTTCTTCAATGATTGCAACTTTTTGAGGCGTTACCGCTTCAATTAGCCGACCATCATCTTCAAGAGATTCTTGCCCCAAACGGAAACATTTTGACCAATTTTTTACAGTAGAATATGAAGGAGATAAATCACCACAAACGCCGTCTAAACGTTGTTTGATTTGATTAGGCGTCTGCCCTTCTTTTGTTAAAAATTTAATGACCGCGCGGTACTCAATTTTCGTTAGCTGCGACATTTTCATGCACTTGTCACGATGCTTGAGTGGCTACTAAAATCTATTACGCTTCTAGCCGTAACATATATAGTGTAGGTCTCTTACATGTTCAACTATGACGCAACCGAGTTTGAACATGTTGGCACCTGTAGAAGCCTGCCAGACCGAGAATTTATGGCGCTTACCTAGTATGTATCTATTTATATAATCATCAACTTTGTAGTCCTTCTGTTATCTAGTTAAACAAACTGCATGGAGATTGAAGTGTTAAAGGCAAAATACATTTCCTGCAGTATCAAATAATGTCAAAAAGAATATTCACAACTAGGAATTCATGTATTTATTTCTTAAGCTTAGCTTTATCGCTGCCTAGATATTTATTTACGATTAAACTCTCATTTAATATACTATGTACTGTGTCCATATTAATATGCAAAAGCTTAGTCATTCTAAAAACACATTTTTTCTTTAATTTTTAGGATATTAGGTGTGCGACAGCACAACCGTGGACAGCCCTGGCAACGTTTATGGTGAGTTTTTAAATGTGTTTGTATTTAAAAGTTCAAATCTTCAAAACGAATAATTTTATTAAAGCATTTATGAAGTGTGTTTTATTAAAATTGTTTTTAGTGAGCTCATACAATATTTATAGTATACGCATTTGCTTTAATACTGGTGAGAGTGTTATTTAGTGAAGCAGTTCGCCGTTTTACGATTCTTAATATCTCTACACAGTACAGAAAATACAATATTTACCTACAAAAGCATTTCGGGGATCTTGTTAAGTGATGTGTACTTAATAGTAGGAGTCTATTACATAACGAGTACGGAATGTGACATATTTGGCACAAACCTAGACGCACGAGAGACAGCCGAGTCACAGTATATATAACATACAGTAATGTGACTGTCGCAAATAATTTCCATCCACCACACTACATGCTGGCGCGTGTCGGCAGTATGCAGACAGCAGTTCTGTTTCAAATACGCAATAGAACGTATCAAAATTACCAGAGCCGGATAAACCCACAATCGTGCAGTATTAGTGGCAGTAAACAATGCATACCGTCAGTCGTTGTGCCGCCAAAGGCTGTAAAAATACCTCTCAACCTCAACAAATAACCTTTCAAGTTATTTTTTCCTACATACTATTATTTTTTAATAAATACGCTCGTAAAAACAATGCCGTATTTAAGAATTCACTTTTGTATATATTTACCAATTGCTTAAAATTGCATTACTAACACGTAATAGAACAAATAAGCGATTACGATATTTAGCGATTAAATCCTACATAATAAAATTTTTTATGCTGATTTATTAAAAGAGTTCAACAATAAATAATCTAGGTCAACGCCTTATCAACAGGTGTGAACTACAGCGTCTTTTGTTACTCTCAACTGTTAAAAAAAGTCAAAGCGTGCGTTAGGATTGTACTTTTTAGAATTTCGTTTGTCATTGTGTCTTTAATTTAATATGAATGAAAATAAATTTTATTATTATTAATTATTATTATTGTAGTGTAAATTGATTTCATCTCCCCTATTTTGTACGTATGTGATTTCGGTTAGATTCTCCATTTGTTTGTTGAACAGGTATTCAAATTGTATACAGCTATGCATTTGTTCGTAATTATTTCTAATTAAAATGAAATGACTATTGCAGCGCAAGAATATGGTTAATGGCTTCAAAGAATAATGTAACTTTAGTTGGTAATTAACGATGTAACAAGAAACAACTCTTCTAACTTAGTTTAATAAATGTTTTAAATATCTAAATTGATTATCGTTTTATTTATTAGATTCTATAAGTAAAACAACTTCAATCACATGGTTCACTACACATAATTCTACTTCATATTTTACTATACTATTATATAACAAGAGATTTTGTTTACATATTTGTTCGACACATTTTACTGAATGCGGCTCTGCGTTTTATTTACCGGCGTTTTATTATTATTCGTAGGCGATGCCGACCTATAAACGTCGGTCCACTACTTCGTTTATGGGCGTGATATTCGAAGGTGGATTAATAAAATTGGCCGCATGCAAGTGAACCTACTGATTGTTATATATACTGTGGCCGAGTGGGGATATTAAACAAAATTGCGAAAGACACTTTCTAGCAAGTAAGGTACATTATTTTTCCTACGATCCCAAAAAACGATATATTTCTTTCATGATTTATTTCGATTTCTAACTTAAATTATAACAACAAAAATTTTAATTTCTTAATATTTTGCGTTTCAGTCGTTTCAGGATCTCATGGCACGCGAAATGCGCGTAGGCGGAGCTTACTTCAGTAGAGAAAAAAGGAAAAATCCTCCAATATTTTAAAATTATCTAATAAACAAAGTATATTGGAAAATGTTTTCAACAAAGCTAGACAATTTATTAAGGATAACCCTAATATTTATATTACTAATGCTGATAAAGATTCTGTCACTATGGTTAAAACACAATACATAACCAAAATTGTCACTTAAAGATAACTAAACATGTACAGTGCTATTAAATAAAAATGCAATATGCCGGTGTAGTTTGTATGTTGCAAATTAAAATAATCATTTCAAACCATTGTATTTACTGTATGTTTATGCAACCAACAATCCGTAAGCGCTCAAAATGTGCTAGCTGTTTAACCTTTCATTTTAATTAAGAATAATTTAATACTAATTGAGTTTTTTAAAAATACAAACGTAAGTAAAAATATCATTTATTGTAAAAGAAAAAATGCAAAACTTTATAACAAACCACGTCTGTTCGTGGTAAAATGCATACTTACTTGTCAGAATCAATCAATTTAACCTCAAATTTAACCTAATGCATTGACTTGATTATTTCCAAATACAATATGGAGCATTTGCATGTTAATTTAATAGCACTGTATATAAAGCTCTTATCAATACCTACATTTATTACACAAAAGAAAAATAATGATCTTAAATTAGTACAAAAAAAGGCTGTATAGGAAATACGACTGTAAGCAACAATTCTATCATTCCTAAATTCTATGATCCACCCAAAAACACCCCTTCAATGAATTCACTAATAAATAACTATAAGTTCTACATTTTCCTAAATTGAAGACCATCGGAATAACTAAAGGTTCGTTATTTACCTAAGCTTCATAGATAATGCTGTTTTATTAATTGCGGAACCAGAATACAAAACCTACTAGTCGTAAATCAGTTTTCACGTTTTTCTTGAAAATTTTCTTATGCAAGAGTATGAATATTTATTATAGTTGAAAAGAGAACATTATACTCTATCGTTTACAGTAAAATACCTATCATGTAATTTAAAAAAGCTCTATGAAGTATTCACTCTTACGTTGATTTAGTAAATTCAAAATTTTCTGAACCAAAACATAGAGAATTATATGCCATTTAATAATATATGTGGTTTATACCAGTTCTGACCCACAATAAAGTTGCCATAAAGCTGGGCGCTTTATATCAAACAGACTGTATACGAGTATAATTGAATTTAATATTTCTTGTTACTTAAAAAACTAGTAATTAGGTGCGAACCTGTAGTTTCTTCTTTATAAATAAAATAAATAAATAAAACCAGCTTCTCACTGTTATAAATTAGGAAAGTCTAAAATATTACCGGTACTTTTTCATTTCTTGATTTACAGTTTTGAAATTTAAGTTTTTGGTGCACGAATTTATCTAATTGTTAATTATTTTAAGTACTGATACTTAATGTTCTAAGAAGATCATTAGGTTACATTAATAAGATTAATGAAGTTTAAGACTGAAGACAGACATCAAGACCCTTTAATTTAATGAATTTAAACATTTTGCTTGATTATTTTTTGTGTTACTTGTTTTGCTACTCTAGTGTAGTGTAAAACTTAAAATTACAGAAAATGACGGAAGCTACGTTAGCTACGGAAGCTCGACTTAAATACAATCGCGGAATTAACAGTAATTACAACCAATATCCGAAGCGACATCTATACAATGTTAATCACATTTATCGGTAAACAAAAGTAAAATTTGTTAAATAGGGGAAACCCACCTAACTAACAACAGGTGTTCAAGGCAGGGACGAAGATATGAAAAGGATGTATTTGTTACGTATTTAACGTGTAAAATATACCACTCGGCACGTAATTATTGCATGCCACTGAGCATCACTTTCGAATTCTAATTGTAACAGGTAAAAACAATGGAAGGCACGTAATTTTCATATGAATTTCTATTCCGGCGCTACATGAGATATAAGCGAATAAAAACATAATGTATTAGGGGGGGGGGGGCGCAAACGTAAGTTTCGCAGGGGCGCGCAATCTTACGTAGTTACGCCGCTGATTAAGCAGCTTGTGAACTAGTGGGTAAGCATTATTAGAGTGATAAAATCTGAAATCTGATTTAGCGTTGTGGAAATGGCGTAAAGACCATGGTAATAGTTATCCATCTTAAGCCTATATACGTGCTCATGAAACGAATATTGTTTATTTTTGGTATGAAAATTAAAATGACTACTTAAAAAAAAGAATGTAAACTGTTTATGGAATGAAATAGAATAAAATAATTATTAAAAGTTTCACATAATTTTTGCGACTTATGTGCCGTACAATTGTTTCAATACCGAGCATCATTATCGAAGATAAAAACAATAATATGTAGTTTTCAAAATAATATTTTTTGATAGTGATACTCATTTAGTATCGAAACAATTGCAGGTACATAAATATCATTTAATATTCAGAAACTTTTAATAATTATTGTTTTTGATAATTAGGGAGTTTCACGAAGTAAGGTTAGAGACAGTAAACTCAGTTTATAGTGTCCTGGTGTAAAATACTCTACGTAGTAGTTTAAAAACATTCTGTTCCTCATCTACTTTAGCAAATCTCAAAAGTTAATTACTCTTCTAAACACATTTACGTACGCGTAGCAATCTAATTATGTCAATGGCAGTTAGCTGTATAAGGTTATTATTTGCAGCCGTATTTCTGTGGCTAAGTGATGTGGGCTTACTCAGTTTTCAAAATCGTTAGTTCTATTAAAATGCAGTTTATTGCTGGGCCTGTAAAAAAAGATTAGTTTTCCAATTCTAAAAGAACTTTTATATGGTACTAAATGAAATAAAGTGTAAGAAATTTCGAGAATACCCTATTTACTTTAATCAATTGTCTGACTAGTACAAATTTGATTCATTAATTTGTAAATGAACCAACTTAATCTTTACACCTAATTGAAGTACTCGGTCAATTCATCCAAAGTAACAACGAATCATTACTTTGTCCTATTAAACAAATTTATCAAAGTTGATGCAAATACAAATTTAAACAGCTAATGACATTCACAGAACCAAATACTTCAAATGTATTACTATGCACGTCAGATTCTAATAAAACACGCTGTGGGTGATTTCAAATTGTGTCTGTTTGTAACGAAATTTCTTTTATACTTCAGAAAAAATAAAAGCTTTGAGAAATCTGCGTAATTATAGAGATAATGATGTAATTTATCAAAAAAATGGGATATCTTAGTGAAAGTATGTTCTTTCATTTTCTGTAATTTTAAGTTTTACACTACACTAGAGTAGCAAAACAAGTAACACAAAAAATAATCAAGCAAAATGTTTAAATTCATTAAATGAAAGGGTCTTGATGTCTGTCTTCAGTCTTAAACTTCATTAATCTTATTAATGTAACCTAATGATCTTCTTAGAACATTAAGTACCAGTACTTAAAATAATTAACAATTAGATAAATTCGTGCACCAAAAACTTAAATTTCAAAACTGTAAATCAAGAAATGAAAAAGTACCGGTAATATTTTAGACTTTCCTAATTTATAACAGTGAGAAGCTGGTTTTATTTATTTATTTTATTTATAAAGAAGAAACTACAGGTTCGCACCTAATTACTAGTTTTCTAAGTAACAAGAAATATTAAATTCAATTATACTCGTATACAGTCTGTTTGATATAAAGCGCCCAGCTTTATGGCAACTTTATTGTGGGTCAGAACTGGTATAAACCACATATATTATTAAATGGCATAGAATTCTCTATGTTTTGGTTCAGAAAATTTTGAATTTACTAAATCAACGTAAGAGTGAATACTTCATAGAGCTTTTTTAAATTACATGATAGGTATTTTACTGTAAACGATAGAGTATAATGTTCTCTTTTCAACTATAATAAATATTCATACTCTTGCATAAGAAAATTTTCAAGAAAAACGTGAAAACTGATTTACGACTAGTAGGTTTTGTATTCTGGTTCCGCAATTAATAAAACAGCATTATCTATGAAGCTTAGGTAAATAACGAACCTTTAGTTATTCCGATGGTCTTCAATTTAGGAAAATGTAGAACTTATAGTTATTTATTAGTGAATTCATTGAAGGGGTGTTTTTGGGTGGATCATAGAATTTAGGAATGATAGAATTGTTGCTTACAGTCGTATTTCCTATACAGCCTTTTTTTGTACTAATTTAAGATCATTATTTTTCTTTTGTGTAATAAATGTAGGTATTGATAAGAGCTTTATATACAGTGCTATTAAATTAACATGCAAATGCTCCATATTGTATTTGGAAATAATCAAGTCAATGCATTAGGTTAAATTTGAGGTTAAATTGATTGATTCTGACAAGTAAGTATGCATTTTACCACGAACAGACGTGGTTTGTTATAAAGTTTTGCATTTTTTCTTTTACAATAAATGATATTTTTACTTACGTTTGTATTTTTAAAAAACTCAATTAGTATTAAATTATTCTTAATTAAAATGAAAGGTTAAACAGCTAGCACATTTTGAGCGCTTACGGATTGTTGGTTGCATAAACATACAGTAAATACAATGGTTTGAAATGATTATTTTAATTTGCAACATACAAACTACACCGGCATATTGCATTTTTATTTAATAGCACTGTACATGTTTAGTTATCTTTAAGTGACAATTTTGGTTATGTATTGTGTTTTAACCATAGTGACAGAATCTTTATCAGCATTAGTAATATAAATATTAGGGTTATCCTTAATAAATTGTCTAGCTTTGTTGAAAACATTTTCCAATATACTTTGTTTATTAGATAATTTTAAAATATTGGAGGATTTTTCCTTTTTTCTCTACTGAAGTAAGCTCCGCCTACGCGCATTTCGCGTGCCATGAGATCCTGAAACGACTGAAACGCAAAATATTAAGAAATTAAAATTTTTGTTGTTATAATTTAAGTTAGAAATCGAAATAAATCATGAAAGAAATATATCGTTTTTTGGGATCGTAGGAAAAATAATGTACCTTACTTGCTAGAAAGTGTCTTTCGCAATTTTGTTTAATATCCCCACTCGGCCACAGTATATATAACAATCAGTAGGTTCACTTGCATGCGGCCAATTTTATTAATCCACCTTCGAATATCACGCCCATAAACGAAGTAGTGGACCGACGTTTATAGGTCGGCATCGCCTACGAATAATAATAAAACGCCGGTAAATAAAACGCAGAGCCGCATTCAGTAAAATGTGTCGAACAAATATGTAAACAAAATCTCTTGTTATATAATAGTATAGTAAAATATGAAGTAGAATTATGTGTAGTGAACCATGTGATTGAAGTTGTTTTACTTATAGAATCTAATAAATAAAACGATAATCAATTTAGATATTTAAAACATTTATTAAACTAAGTTAGAAGAGTTGTTTCTTGTTACATCGTTAATTACCAACTAAAGTTACATTATTCTTTGAAGCCATTAACCATATTCTTGCGCTGCAATAGTCATTTCATTTTAATTAGAAATAATTACGAACAAGTGCATAGCTGTATACGATTTGAGTACCTGTTCAACAAACAAATGGAGAATCTAACCGAAATCACATACGTACAAAATAGGGGAGATGAAATCAATTGACACTACAATAATAATAATTAATAATAATAAAATTTATATTCATTCATATTAAATTAAAGACACAATGACAAACGAAATTCTAAAAAGTACAATCCTAACGCACGCTTTGGCTTTTTTTAACAAAAGACGCTGTAGTTCACACCTGTTGATAAGGCGTTGACCTAGATTATTTATTGTTGAACTCTTTTAATAAATCAGCATAAAAAATTTTATTATGTAGGATTTAATCGCTAAATATCGTAATCGCTTATTTGTTCTATTACGTGTTAGTAATGCAATTTTAAGCAATTGGTAAATATATACAAAAGTGAATTCTTAAATACGGCATTGTTTTTACGAGCGTATTTATTAAAAAATAATAGTATGTAGGAAAAAATAACTTGAAAGGTTATTTGTTGAGGTTGAGAGGTATTTTTACAGCCTTTGGCGGCACAACGACTGACGGTATGCATTGTTTACTGGCACTAATACTGCACGATTGTGGGTTTATCCGGCTCTGGTAATTTTGATACGTTTTATTGCGTATTTGAAACAGAAACTAGTTGACACTATCTATCGGTTTGGCGTCTACCATGTACGTAAATTAGAAACTAAAATGCAATTATTAATTACCAAAGTGTCCAACTATTCCTTTCGTCTATCGAAAGCAAATAAATTGAAACATATTATATAATTAAATGCTCTTAATACTGTCACGTGGGGTTTTCGTGACTGGGGAACGTAGTCAGAGTTAGGAAGGAATCAAACACAAGTTGTAAAAACAACTATATACTAAGACAATAAACAGGGTACAAAAGGTTTACATGTTGACAATAAACAGAGTGTTGACATATGGTGAGGACGTATATGTCCTCCTAACTACTACAGTACAGGGAAGGTTGGGACCAACCCTGTCCTAGCACTAAATCTACTAACTAAGCGTAGGAGCTAGACTCCTAGTAATTATAACTAAGCCGGGTAGCCTGGTCACAACCACCCACAATTCTGCATAGAGTGGGCGTTTTCAGCGCCGCCCACTCAACTAAGCAAACTAAGCCATAATTAGTCAAAAGAGCACTTACCCGCTTGTTCTTGATGAGGCTTCTAGTGAGTCTTTGGCACAGACTGATTTGAAGCCAGAACAAGCGGGTTTATATATTGCTGAAGGCGGAAACGTTACTGAATTAATTGAATACATTAAGTGGAATACGAAGAACACATGAATACTTAATAAGATCCAAACTGTATAAATTGTTCTAATGAGATACGAATTGTATAAATTATTCCAATGAGATACAAATTGTATAATTTATTCTGCAGACTGAATAATTTAGTCTAATGAGATTCAATTGTATAAATTATTCTCAAGGCAATGCAGATTGTGTGCCGCGCGTGGTGGAGTGTAGGCGGCTATCGCACTACTCTTGCTACGAAGTGAATGCAAGTTAAAATGTTACAAAAGGGATTTCATTTAGAATAATTCCGTTTGTGACAATACTAGCTTAAATTAATTGTAAAAACTATGTTAGTAAATTTATGATTTGAATTTAAATTTATTTTTTTAAAACTTTAAACTTTTCACTTTAAGATTATAAATTTCACTTACATTTTCTTGTAATGATGAATTATTGATCGCGATGATTAGTCGTCAGCAGTTGACCGGGTCCTCGCAATGGACAAAGCGGTTGTTGTTGAAGTAGGTGCCGTAAAGATGCTTTGGCCGGGGCGATGTGTGTCCTCGGGGTCCCAATGCAACGTCAGCGGCGGTGTCTACTTGGAGCGGGTGGTTTCTTCAATTGACCGTTGAAACGGAAAATTAGAGTACTTGGTTCCTCTAATTTTTGAAGATCCGGACGTTTACTGCGCCAGTTTCGTTTGTGTTCAAATGAAACGAGTTTTTAAAAAGATTTTTTGTTTTCCCTGGATCTTTATTTTAAACCAGCGGAAGTAATGACAACTACAATACACAATAATATAAATGCTCATTAGTGCTTAGATGTAAACTTAACTATGAACTGATCAAAACTTAATGAATCTACTGTCTAAAACTCTTTAAATATGATTCTCTTATCTAAATAAAATATTACTAAACAGTTCCCACGAGAAAAGTAATACAATACTATCTGCATGATAAGCAATTCTCATGAGAAAGTTAAGACTGCATTCTAAGCAGTTCCCACTATAGATAATACTTTATTCTTATCTTGAAATGTAAGATGATATTATCTGCTTGCTGATAGTAAGCAGTATTTATACGTAACTAACTCTTCCTCGACTAACAGTAGCATTACATGGCTGCTTATTCTCAAAACAGACCGCCTTCATTTGCGAGACAATCTGCGTATTGCCTGTGCGCTGGGAGCCTGTCGTGTACCAAAGTGATGACGTAAACGTCTCTGAGTCACTGTAACCCTCTTTGTTTCCGTGAACAGTAGTACAACTTTTGTCTTCTGTGCAATGTTAAACCTTTCCTTTGTCCACTATTAACACAAACTACTGTGCCAATGTCAAATGCATGTAACTTCCAACTCCACCTGGCGTAATTTTCAGGAACTGAATAACTTGCGCCCACAATTTGAAAGGTGATAGCCCAATACTATAGCGTTAAGAACAAAATTAAATTGGGTGGCATTTAGTGCGCCACGTTGTATATCCATAATTGTTTTAAAACTTCTATTTTCAACGAAATAAAATTTCATGAAAGTTGCGCCCCCCGCGTCGCAGGGTCTGCGGGGGCGGTAGTTACGCCACTGTGCCTAATATAGTGTTCGTATCATTCATGTGGTAGCATAATCTAGACTTCTAGACTGTAAAAGGCTACTGCACGCTGTGTCTTAATTCGAAATTCTGTACAAACGAGGTGTTACGAAGGTTCAGATTACTCAGATTTACGTGTAAAATGAGTCAATGCAAAATTCTCTGTTGATAGAATAGACGTAAATTACTTGATGCTTCTAAAAACTTTAGACTAGCATCTGTTGAGGTTTGGACTGTACTTTTGATTAATGTTTATTTATTAACCGACTGTCGGTAACTTGTTTTTAAACTGGTTACAATTTGGAAAATAGTGACTTACCTTATTTGTTGACATTTATTTTAACTGGCCAGTTTAACATTTATAACTTTTAATTCCATTCATAGGTCTGGTCCAATGTTACCCAATTTACGATATACCACTTGTGCCGAAAAACGATGAATTAAATTCACAGTAAAATGTGTGCAGTAGAATGAAAAACTGTCATTCCGTGCATGTAATTACGGTGAGGGTTTTAAACATAATATCAGTGAGTTTAGTTTTAAATTGGAGTTCATTGTTATTGAATAATAATATTGTGTTACACAAATAAAAATCATGAAATAAATAAAGAATTCTACAAAGTAAGGCTGGAAACAATATAAACAAATATAAATCGATTACATTAAAAGAAATTGTATTTGAACTTCAACAATAATATTGAATGAAATATACAATTTTTGGCATGTCACAGTACGTAACGTCGTCAAGATCTAAATTGATCATTAAGAACATCTTAAAACAAAACCGTAGGTTTGGTATTGTTTTTGGTGTTTTCTCTAATATTGTATAAATACTTAACTTGTAGGTTTTTTATGAATAGTTCGCAGAAATATTGCAAAACTTATAATTACCTAGTATATCATGTCTCCATTTTGTCACTTGTAGGTAACGCACGTTTTAGCTTGATCTGTTTGTAAACAACATCAGATATAAAAAAATCATACAGATTTTTATTAAAAACAAAAAACAAATTAAAAGTTTAGTTGCTTAAAAATAATTTCTCAGGATTTGCTTATCATAAAAATACGTCGGAACACGTCACGGTACGTAACCGCGGAATACGCCAAATGCAACCATGTAACTACAAGTTTTTTACCTGCTCTTCGGCCAAATGTGTTGTTTTCTACGAAAAGAGATTATAATTTCTTCTTGTCGGTGCACTCAACTTTGCGAAAAAGGGGTTTTTATTATAATATTTAACAAATTTTCCTAATAAAATCCCGTCAGATTTTGGTTTTAAAGCTCTGTGCGTGTCCATAACATGGAATGGGTGATTTATTAAAATCTACATAAATATTTTTGGACAGTAAAATTCCCGGAAATACCCAGTCATTGCAATATTTTGAGTCATAAAGTATTAAAAAGGCAATATACATCTTTATGAAAACTACAAGAAATGTTGACTGAATGTGAATTCAGTTAATTTCCGTTCTATTTTGTTGTTTTTGTGTAGGAGAACTTCTAATGTTTTGTTAGGAAATCTTTTAAAGATCACTTTGGAATTTCATTTAGTTACAGTAAAATTAATTTAAATAGCGTTCGTTCCCTTTAGTAAAATTTTCTAGTTTACCTACATGAACCAAGCACTTGACTGAAATATAATCACTTTACAAGGTAAGTACCGCGAGTTCATCCAGCCATTTCATATCAGACGATGTTAACTTTTGAACCTAATTTAAAGTACAGGCCACACACAAGTCGCAAGATAACTTATCCATCTTGATGTACCTAAAGTAAAACTAAATTTGGAATTAACCTTTCTAGAATTCTCTAGTGAAGCTAAATTTTTCATTCCTACAAATTTTCACATGAACTTCCTTCCTTATCGCGCTCTAGTTTAAAGTGAATTAAAACTATCATTTATAGCCTTTTGGGGATTTTTCTCTTGAAATATAAATAATTTTCTTATTTACTTTCAACTTGCTTATCGTTTAGGAAGTATGGGAGTACGGGAAATTACTCCCCAGATATATGTCGGTATATGTATTATGAAAAACCTTTTCCATTAGATGTTTGTATTATCCGTAAATTTCTAGCTCAGCAACTGACACCACTACCTGGAAGAAGTGATTCGCTAAGTATTGGTACCACCTGCAATCGTGAAATGTTGATACTTTTATATGAGATATATCTTTAAGAAATTCTTACACAATTACGAATACTTGAGAACAGCAAGTGGGAATTTATTCTCGTGATCTTTACTGGATAAGCAGGAAAAGTCATCCCTTGTTAAGATTGTTTCAGTTTATTATTATTTTTCTTCTTCTTGCCGTGCTCTGTTGCAGAGTATTGGCATTTCCCTCCTATATTTCTGTTATGCGTGTTCAGTGATCGCAAATTATAATTTGTATGTAGGTTTCAATCAGGTCTTTTGATAATTATCAAAAGACCTTATTGAAATGAAGCTTAATTAATTCCGGAGAATTTTATGCTGGTCATGGGATTGTTTCTGAATGCGTAAGGCAATTATTTTGTGTATTAGATTGTGTTAACTAACAAGCACAAGCTATTAACTTCTTTGTTGAATGTTTAGTACAGTAAAATTAGATCAAAATTAAGCAAATAAAGAAAATGATTACTGTGATCATCAAAATTGGAATAAATGTTCGCCAATGTTATGACTAAAATGGAAATTTTAATTTTGGCAGGTTTAACGTCAAAATGAATGAATATAAGTAAAGACTAAAGACCAATTTACACTTTTACACTTTGGATGTACAGTTGCGATCATTCGCTAAGCAACGAAATAAAAATCATAAACGCCGATTTTCTATTTCTTTGTAAAATGTAAATGTAAGTTTATTATATGGTATTCAAGAACATTTGTTAATATTATAATTGCCCAGTTCATAAATCAGGTCGAGTTACAACGTACATTGTTCAAAAAACTGAAAAACCAAAAATCACTATTTTTTCATCGTTCCTTAGCGAATGATCGCAACTGTACATCGATTATGAGTATGATTCATTCGCAGTGAAAGTGAAAAATGAAAGCATTTACACCAGTCAATAATTTAATTCGTTGCATTAGTGAGTCCCAGTTTGACTACCTCTTAAAGAAACTTCATATAAGAAAGTATCGAGTGTTTTTTTAAATTTGACGTCAACGTAGGCTGTGAATAGTCGATTGTGAATTATTTAAACACGTGAGTAATTTGAACGTTTTGACAATGACATTTATTAATACGATCAAGATCCGTTCACAATCAACTACCCATAGCCGCCTTCGACGTCAAATTTAAAAAACACTCGATAACTATGACAATGATCTTTTTCTCAAAAGCGAACTTTACTAGATGCACAGATTTTATTTTAAACAAGTTTACACGTGTCACTGGCGTCTCACTGCGGATGAATCATTCTTTCAATGCATGCAAAAGTAAAAATTGGTTATACTTCGTTCACTGGTCGCTTTGGATGTTCATTTTGGATGAAATGCATATGAAATTGTATCTCGTAAACGAGGCAGCATTCATAGCATTTTCATAAGGTTGTAGGAAGAAGTACTAAGTAATTGTCCGTTGGAGAGTATGACTGAATCTTCTTGAATCTTATGATAGTTGAGGAGAATGAATATCTGAAGCTTGATCCATGTAGCACACGTATTTGGTAGGTCCAAATGCTATTCAGGATTGATCAGCTGAAAGTTATCAATGTATGATTATTTGTAATGTCGAGTTGACAAGGCTCGCGTGGAAAAGTATATGTCACTACTGTTATTACTGAACTTGTGTTTGTGGTGTATAACTAGAAAGTTGGTACACTGCACATAATGCTAAAGTTTGTAAGCGAAATGGAACTTGCTAACATCCGCGTGATAAGATAATTTGAGTTTGGTCAATAGCAGTTGACCGGTTGTAATTTTCTTGGTTAGCAAGAAACCGAATGTTCGCAATGTTCTAATTACAAGATGATGAGGCCGTTTAATCGCGTGACCTTTATATAAAGACTCGCGTTTTGACTTAACAAAAACTGGTTGGTTAATATTGATCCGAAGTTCATTGATGCTTATCCGAGAAAATAAACTACACATTAATGTTAAACAAAGAAAAATAAAATTTGATCATGTCATATCCAAGCACGCTTGTGTCCGAGAGATGCTGAAGACACTTTTCAGGAACTGTTACTACGGGTGTCGTAGCGTTTGGTTCTTGAGGAAGGATATTGATGTGATTTTCATCAGGAACTGGAATTGTTACAGCTTGTAGTTCCCAGGAATTTCCTACTGGATCCAAGGGAGTCTTCGTCGAAGATACGGTAGTTGATTTCCCCAAACCGTCGGCCTTCGGAAGCTCTTGTAAATGCTGATTTAAAAAACGGTGACCGGTCAATATGTCTCCGTAAAAAATATTCCCGCAAAAATAAACCCGCAATAATATTCCAGCAAAAATAACCCGAGTAAAAAAATCTTCGAATAAAATATCCCGGTCGAAATTATCCATGACAAAAATATCCCCCAGACGAAGGCCGTGGTGACAGTTTATCAAATCTGTTGTACCCACATGGTTTCATGAGTATACGATTAGTTTAATATTAGTGCGTATATGTAAATGGCAATATTACGCGTGATGTCATATTTGTTGTAATATTGTTTATATGTTAATTGTTAATAATTATGTTGTTTAAATTATAATAAATAATTATATACATATATCGAAAACATCAATCGTAAATTAATAATTAAAAATACTGTAATAATGCCTCTGCAGTTTTTTATTAATCAAATAGGTAAACCTCACCTTATTTCAATGGATTTATGTATACATTTGAACGTCGAGGTAGTGATGGTTAATGTATATGGAAATGTGTATTGTATTCATCTGGTAAATGTCGTGGACGTTGCCATACATCTAGTAAGAGTAAATCTGGTAAGTTTATTATAAATGAAATATTATGTACCAGTGATTACAATATATATTCTAACCGTAGCTGATATCAATGAAGAGTATGATCATCGCCATGCACCTGATATTGCTAAAATAAAAGCCGTGAAGATTATGGAAAAAATACGTGATAAAGCAAAAACTACAAATGATAAAGGTGGTACTATTATCGCTATTGCAGTGTCAGAAGCATCAACATCAACTTTAGGTCAGCTACCAAGTTTATCTAATGTCACTCGTAACATACGACGTCTTCGTGATGATAATGATAAGAGACCTGATAATATAGCTAATATTGATGACTTCGTTCTTAGTTATTGAGGATGAGTATAGTGTTACATCAAAAAATATACCATTCCTACGATGCGACTCCAAAGATTTGGGGTTACATTACAGATGTCGATTTTTAATATTTACTACTGATCGAAATCTAAATAATAATAATAATAATAATAATAATTATGTCTGGCCAGGTCCCCGAACCTGCTACCGTAAGATTCACTATTAGACGGGTAGACGGTACAGCCAGCGACCTTAGTCATGGTCAACAAGACGCTGTGGATGTTTGCCCAATGTAAATTTGGGCACCACCGCAGCATATAGACCAACACAGCGCATGATGAGGATAACAAAGTAGAATAATTCGGCCATGCGCTGTTAGACCACAAAACAGCTTCATCAGACTTGTACCTGGTACCGTCTAATGAAGAATACCGGGTAAATCCCGTGGAAAAATCAAAATAATAATAATAATAGTTGCTACAACCCATAACCTGGAAACCAGGCCCCAGAAGCTATAAGCTTGTGCGGGAGGGAGGGGGCGAATATTATTATTACGTAGGCCCTATGTGCGGCTGCGGCCGACTTACAGATGGAACAGCGCAAATCCCACATTTGTGTCACAGCTAAGGAAAACTGCAGAAAACCTTAACCAGATCTGCCGGCACCCGGAGTCGATCCAGGGGTGAAAGTCCGGCACGCTAGACATTACACTACCAAGGCTGTCTTGCGTGTATATTGCGTACTTGTAACACTTGGTATGCTGACGGAACTTTCAAAAGTGTTCCAAGTATATTTTATCAAATGTATACGATACATGGGTTATATAGAGATGAGGTTATACCTCTCGTGTATGTATTAGTCGATGGTAAAAGTGAAAAGGTGTATAAAGATATTTTGAAGAAGTTGGTTGTTCTGAAGCCAAGATTAAATCCTAGCGTCACGTAGCTGATTTTGAATTGGCCTTCATTAATTCTGTTAAAAAAAGTATTCCGCCGGCTCAGTTAAAGGTTGTTTTTTTCATTATATGCAATGCTTTTGGCGCCATATTCAGCAATCAGGATTACGAAATAATTATGTATCTAATGGAAACTACGCATTACAATTGAAATGTTTAGGCGACTTGCCTTTGTTCCTGAAGAAGATATTCCTGAAGTTTATGATAAATTAATAGCATCGGAATTTTACATTGATCATGTAGATGAATTGTAGCCGTTATTGAATTAATATGAAAAACATTGGATTGGAAATTTGAATCGTCGTCGTGGTCGGACTAACGCTATTTATCTGTGTAATATTTGGGGCCATTATCAAACAACCTTAAAAGATGGTAACAGGACGAATAATAGTACAGAAGGATGGCACAATGGATTTAATAATCAGGTCCTAGCTTCATACTTAACGATATGGAAGTTTATCGAGCTATTGCGTGATGAACGAAACGTAAATGAAATGAAAATCGAGCAATTGCTTGCTGGTAGTCGCCCGAATATTAAAAAAATATATCGCGATAATAATGATCGATTAAAAACATTGTCCAGAATTACGCAGAATATGAATCATTAGATTATTTAATTGCTGTTGCTCATAATTTATCTTTTTGATTTTTATTCTCTTTATCTCTTATTGTAATGCCTTATATATATATTTTGTTTAAGTTTATATTTAGTATTTATTAAAAAAATATTTATAAATATGATTATTATGAGTAATTCATATTATTAATAACTATTTTTATTTACATTCATCTAAAAATGTGTATAATTCGCGATATTTTTGTTGGGGTTATTTATGATGGATATATTTTTGTCGGAGATATTTTTTACTTGGGTTATTTTTGTGGGGTGATAGACACAGGTTTGTGATGATGAACCACCAAACCTTCTAACTCTTCTATCTGTCCTTGATGTGTAGGTAAACTCTATACTTCCATCGTGTAAGTTACTTGTGATTATCTTCTTCGACAGGAATCTAATTACGGCTATTCTTCTTCAACACCTCAGGTAGGTATCTTATATGACTCTTGAAAATGGCCTCTCACCCTTATGGTACTCCTCCGATACAGGAACTACTGAAGACTTCTATTCTTCCACAACTCAGTAAATATTGTTGATGATTTTCTTAAATTATCTCACCCTTATGGTACTTTACTTATCCAAGAACCACTTAAAATACTGTTCTTCCACTCTTCTGTATATTTCTTCTATTACTCATTATTTGTGTCAACTTTTTCCCCCTTTTATGTTTTATTTTAAATTTTCTTCTATGTTTCCCTTTTCAGTATTATTTTAATAATTTCTATTTCTTCTTGCAACTCTTACACTTAACTCTTCCTTTTTAATAAAACACTAGACGTTCCTTTAATATTTATCAACTTATCATCTTTTATCTTCAAGAACTTTTTACAATATCATCCATATTCATAAAAGAAAACTTATTATTATTTTATCTCTCTGAGAAACCTCTAGTTCATTTATTTTATTTGTTATATTTATTTTCACCGGAAATATCACCTTTCAATGATCATTCTTACTGCCCTTTCAATAACAATGCTTATCACTATAGTTATGATAAACTAATTTATTTATTTAAAATTTCAATTTTGCATTATTATTGAAGGTGCAGTTTTGATTTTCATATGATCCATTAATATCCTTAACTAATATACATAATTTTCTTTTACAGGTTGACCTTTGACTAAGATCTCCTTTCTCCTACCATCCCAATTTGTATTTAATATTGTAAACTGTTATACTTTAATAAAGATATGCTATTCCAACTTGATTTATCGTATTTCAATTTTATATTGAGTTTTCTAATCTTAGTATAACGTTAAGACATTATTTATGTTTTATTTAATGATATCCAAGAACCACAGACATGGTTTGTTCAGACGTGGTTGGAATCATTGTTCAGACGAACAATGAGTCTCCAAAGTTTATAATCGAATGCACTTTCTCATATTATTTACACTTTAGTGCAAAAGTGACCATTGCAATATGTATATTGTTCGCAACTAATTATATTTATTTTGATTATTAAAACGGTTCTAACCAACTGATTTTCACACTATAAGAAAATTCAGGAAATCGAATTGTCTTTAGTTACGTCACATGATACTGATGTGTAGGAATAATTTTATTATCACACTTTAGTTAGAACAAGAATTGCTTTAAGGCTTAAGTGCCAATAGTATTAGTACAATAAAGCAATTTAGTATGTAGCTGTAATATTGTACCTAATTAGTCCGTCTTTAAATGCTTGATAGTTTAGATTACACCCCTTTGTATGGATAGCTCTACAACAGTGAATTTTGATGCCGGGTAATTTACACACTTCGTTAGATAATCCAGCTGAGGGATTAAAGACGTATCAGAACTCTGTAGTTGTACAATATAACGCATTCTGAACATTATTTTGCTGATTTAGAACTTTTTATTATGGAATATTTTCATTTACTCAATAATAAATCAAAACTTAAAACTTACTCATTAAAACGTCACATTTGATTACACATAATTCATTGTCAATATTTTTTCAACTTCAAAAAGTTTTACCATATTTTATAAATTTACTTTTTCAATTTACCACTGAGAACTGAAAGTCTTACAGAAAAGAAATTAATAAATAATACTGACGCAAATTCCATTCTTTTTATGTAGCTTCGAAAAGCAAATATTAATTTTTAAATTTGTCTTGAAAACTTCCTTAGTATTTCGACTGTTTAAGAATTAAAAAGATTTTTGACCTTTTAAACTTTTAATGAGACTTCCAATATGAATAATAACTGGAAATGCTAAGAATTTCAGAAGTTAATTCAGACCTTACAATTGAATTAAGTTTGATTCATGATTAGACATATGGTAATTAAATTGTACAAAAGTGCAGAAATGGACGAAATAAAGTCAATTTAAGTCAGTTAAAATCAATACATTATTCATACGTTTTATTAAAATCATTTAAACTGGAATAAAATGCACTTTGCAATGAAAAGAACAGCTAAATACAAGACAGGTCAATAAGTCTTGGCAGATTAAACATATACAGACCTTAAGTAAAGCCTGAATCCCCATTACTCGTGAGTAGGTATTGAGGGACTTGAGATGACCCCTACCCTTTTTTCCCACTATTATGACACGCCTACTGTACTGTGATTGGTCAGCGGCAAACTTGGATCACGCCTACTGTGCTGTGATTGGTAGACGAAGCCCCGCCCCTATAATCTGATTTGATAGCAACCTTCTTGAATCACGCCTACCGCTCTCTGATTGGTTCGGCCATCTTTTATCCCTTCCCCTAGCATTTAGTGACTTCTCGTACCTGTAACTCTCTTTCTCAGTGACTTTGTCGTATGTCTCTCGTTCTAACATTTGCGGCCATCTTGAAACACGCCTACTGCTCTCTGATCGGTTAGTGTCGACACGCCATGGTTGGTTCGCCCATCCCTACCCGTAGCGTTTAATGATTTTTCCTACCTCTCTCTCACGAATCTAGGAACTTTGGTTTCTTTCTCGGTGACTTTTTATACGTCTCTCTGTCTCTCGAGTCTAAAAATTTTATATTTGATATGCAAAGTAAGAGAAAGACCATTGTTTCTTCAGATCTAAATGCTTTAAATTTACGTATATGTGTACTGTAGTAGGTATTCTACTGCTGAACCCTTTAAGCGAATTAAGAAATAAATGAACTTCAGACAACTACAAAGTACAGGTTTTTCGTTAAGAAAAGATAAAAGTATTATGTACTATTGGCTTCATAATGATTAAAGTATTGTCTGTCAAATGCAGCTTGGCCGGCGGAATGCGCAGATGGGGAATAGAAAGAATCGGTGTTCGACAAAGGCAAAATCTAGGAGGTAAAGAAAATATAAAATCTGTGGTGCAAGTATTTTCAACTCACAAAAAGGGTGTAAATCCAAAGATAAGACTTTTCAGGTAGAAGGATTAAAACTAACGAGTTTTTGTGATAAAATATTAGCGTGTTTTTTTATATATTTTATACTTTTTCGTAGAATGTACCCATCTGTACTAGACGAGAACGTTAGCTAAAATGAGCTATCCCTACCCTAATGCCACAAATATTATGCGCATCCAAACTTCGCCGGCCAAGCTGAATTTGACAAATTGTAATAACTAATACCTTTTTTTATTAGATGCAAATATTAGGCAAAGTTAATTAGATCAAACCTTTACTATTATTATTATGTGTCTGGAAAATAATAGTAGGTAAAAATTGGGAGTTCTGAACCCACCCCCCCACTCCTGACATTGACCTTGAACCTATCTCTCTCTAACACATAGTGACCTTGAATCTATCGCTGCCACCTAAACGTGGCAACACCGCATTTTCAAGGTCAACAATATGGCAACAACGCATTCTCAAGATCATCAATATGGCAACACCGCATTCTCAAGGTCAGCAATATGACAACAACGCATTCTGAAGGTCACCCAATGTTGGTGACCTTGAACCTATCTCTTTCTAACACATGGTGACCTTGAATCTATCTCTGTCACCTAAGCGTGGCAACAATGATCATCAATATAACAACAACGCATTCTCAAGGTCATCAATATGGCAACAATGTTTTGAACTTGATCGTATCTCTCTAACACATGGTGACCTTGAACCTATCTCTGTCACCTAAACGTGGCAACAATGATCAACAATATGACAACACCGCATTCTCAAGGTCGACAATATGGCAACAACGCATTCTCAAGGTCATCAATATGGCAACACCGCATTCTCAAGGTCATCCAATGTTGGTCACCTTGAACCTATATCTCTCTCTAACACATGGTGACCTTGAATCTATCTCTAAACGTGACAACAATGTATAGTCACCAAATAATGTATCTTCAAGGTCATCAAGCAACATTCAATTTATTGTCCTTGACAAAGTTAGAAATGATTACGACAGTTTTAACAAATTTTAATATATAGGTATATTAATGTTGACATCGAGTGTACGCTGTAAGAAAGAGAAGTTTATAGAGAGATAAGCATGTCTGGCTGAACTGCCCCATAACCTACTGGCCGGTTTCCGCATTCCCTTTTCCCGTCGGACGCGATACGGCATAAGTTCATCGACATCGGCTTTCAGAGGATTACATATTTCAACATTGTATTTACCTAGTGCATTTATATTTTATTTGAGAATGTTTCGAACTTTTAATGCAATTTGTAAACTTGTATAGTTGACTTAAATAGTTTTATTGTTAATTTAAGATTGGTAGATTGAAATTAATTTAAAAATTTGCAAGTACCAATATTTAAAGCAGTTCTTTTTATATGAATGTTAGGTTTTGTTTTTAATAATATGCAGAACGCGTGCTTTTAATTGTTAGAAAATGAAGTATTGCTATTTTTAGTTTTAATATTTTTTAATAACTAACCAAGTAGCTTATTCTTATCTATGAAGGTCAACCTGTTTACATTCGATTTGTACAGATAGGGTGAATGCACCGTTTAAGACCAAATCAGGATTGCAAGCATATTTGATATTAGTGAATGATACACTAAAGTGCATAAAATTATTCAAATTTGATCCATCTATCTAATTGTCAGTACAGTTTAGAATTATTTATGTCAATCGTTTATTAATTATTTGTTTCGCACTTTTAATTCAATGTAGTATGCATTTGTAAACTTGTAAGGTTGACTTAAATAGTTTTATTGTTAATTTAAAATTGGTAGATTGAAATTAATTTAAAAATCTTCTGCACTTAAAGTACAATATTTAATGCAGTGCTTTTTATATGAATGTTAGGTTTTTAATAATATGCTGAAAACTACAAATGAGATCAACTCTGTTCGCGGGAATCGAAGATTGAGATTTGAACAAGGTGAAGGACAACCACAATAATTCGAAACCAAGGTTCAATTATGTGGCAGGTAAAGTCATTCATAACTGCACCAGATGTGGACGAGACCACCCAATCAACAAATGTCTTGCTTAAATCAATGTAAATAATTTAATAATAGATAGTATCACTTCTAGTAATTCCCAACAATTTAATTCAAACAAAATTACGATTAAGTTAAGAACTTAAAGAAGCAAAAATTTTATAAAAAGTAAACCCTTTTTAAATTAACACTATCTTTCTTATTAGAAGTACGTGTTTGTTGTTTAAAAATATCTGGCGTTTTAAATACCGTTAATATTCATAATTGAGGTTAGCTTCGTGTATTTACGTTTTTTTCTTAATTTTTAGCTTGTAACTCATTTAATCAAACACAAAATGCTTGTTACCTATTAATTAACACACGGGTTTGCTTTTGGAACAGCAGTCATTCTATATATTTTTATACTACAAATTTCAATTTGGAATGAAACATATATTACTTGGTACCGTAAAATGGGGTGAATTACAACACTTTCTAACCGTTCCGCCTTTTTAATTCGAAAACCGAATTTTTGTTGTATTAACTAAAATAGCCAAAAGTCTGATCTAATCTTGTAGATTAACACTGCAGATTACGAAATCTTTTTGTATTAGTCAAATATAGGAAAAAAGTATTTAATGATCTGTGGCGAATCCCCCCCCCCCGAAAAGTGGTGTCAATCACAACAGCAACGTTTTTAGATGTTTCTTTGCATTAGGTGTCCTTATGAAGTAAAAGCCAACATCACTCATTCTCCATCCCTGTTTCAGATTTGCTGGATGAAATCAATTAATTCTTTTCACTGTTTAAGATTGTCTGGCGTTTTTCGTCATTGCTGTCATATGATTTGCCCGAGGCTGAAAGTATCTGAAGACAAGTCTGAGACAGATATTTTCTTTTTCTTGGTGTTTAAATTTTTTTTTCTGTAAAACTTTCTGCCTTTTAATAGCTTATTAAGTTTCTTGGTTTAACACTATATTATATAAATAATAATAAATAAAATTATGTAATAATATATCTACGAAAATATAATAAATACATTAATCAATATGCAGTCATTTACTAGATATAATGATAAATCCAGTAAATGACCGCTTTTATTTAAATTGTGACACAGACATTAAAACCCGGTCAAATATTGGTTCATAAAATCATAACCATTCGTACGTTTTAAATATTACTAACAAACCCACCTCGTGTTGTTACATAAATATTATTTAAGATTTTTCAAATTTTGGCGCTAAACCAGTGAATAACCACTTCGGTCAATTACTGGGTTTAATGTAATTAATTGAACCAATATATGACCATGCATTATTAAAAAGTTAAACTTATTAATTATTCCTCTTTTTGCGTAAAAATGATAATTGTAGACTCCCTATAAGCCATTAAAACTATAATTCACTATACTTCAAACAAAGTGTTACCATTCTATGACACTACATCATAGAACACAATGTACTTACCTTATTAGTTTGTTAGATATACAGAACAACACGCTGTACTTGCAACTTCATTCGTCATTTGTAAAAACTGGAACAAAATTGTGCCGTTGTCGCTTTTAGCACAAAGTTACTAAATGTTAGAAAAGTCGCTAATATAATTATGGTTAGCTTTATTAAAAATTTGACGACTTCTGTAGTGTAGACGTGAAATAAGAAATATACGTTTTTTCTCAATATGTTATTTTATTTATAGTATATAAGATACAAAAGCCAGCTTATAATATGCATTACAATCAAACCTTACTAAAGCGATCAATATAAATTTTATGTCAATTTTTTTTTTTTTTATTTCACGCCTATACTACGGGGGAACCAACTGCTAAGGTCATCTGTCCCCCATCTAACATGCAACACGAAGACACACCCATAGTTGAGGTGGCGGAATTTTCCAATTAGAAAAATCCCGCCGTCCCAAGTGGGATTCGAACCCACGACCCTTGGAACACGAGTGATGCACTGACACCACTCGTCTACCGCCGGCCCAAATTTTATGTCAATGTTCTATATATAAAATTCTATTTAACACTACACCACATTTCTCGATACGTCTTTGAAACCGACACCGATCTACAACACTTTCCATCCACAATGATATTCGTGCTTGTCGGTAGGCGTAATTCCACGTAAATAAATAATATATTTTATTATTCTCCTCCTTGATCGTAACACATTTCTTTCGGTTGCTCATTTTTTGTTGTCTACAAACTCTTCTATTGTAGACGTAAATGATTCCAAACCTTCCTTATTTAATTTATCCAACAAGCAATCTATACAGATATTTCCTTTTAAATACGATTCATACAAGTCTACCCCTTTCTGAGACTTTAGAACTCTTTCTTTACACTCGTCATCGGTATAACATTTCCCTAAGCCATAGACTGCTTCCTGATCGGCATCAAAGCCTAGATCGCGTAACTCTTCCTGCACTCTCTGTACTGCACTTTTAAGATCAATAGCCTTAGGCCACGATTGTGAACTATAACACATCCATATCTTTATACAAGAACGTTTTGCAAATCGATGTCACACTGAATTCTTTCCGGATACAATGCCACCAGTTCCAAAGCACACACAACGTTCTCGGACGGTGGTAAAGCAGATAACACTTGTTTAACGTTTTCGGTGGAATCCCCGCTTAATACACTCGATCCTTTTAATACAATTGAACAAAATTTTACAAAAATTTTTAAACGAATTTCTAGCAGAGGAAGTAGTTCTAGAAGCTGAATGATGCTTTCAAATGTTTGGATCTAGCTGAGTGGTGCGGCTTGAAGTTATAGATATATCTATGCCCCCACTCCTTTCGGTGTAAATACAATCTCGTTGACCTTGCCTTGTTTCGTCTGTTCTCAACAACGTCTGCTTTCTTTCTTTTGTTCTCAACTACATGTAACATTTGTACATGTATTTGCACTTATTGCCCTTGCGGTCTTGTTCACCTTTCGTCCGCATTCTTTTATAAACATAGTTAGGTAAGAGTCTCATTGAAATTAAAATAGCATTAAAATTTTTCTATTTAAATCTTAGGTTCGCTTTTTGAGTTTTCTATGTATGTGTAGGAGTTCATTCTTAAATGAAACAATAGAATGTGACATATTTGCATGGTTTATTTAACTCACTACATTTCACAATACCTATAGAATTGTTTACACATTATGATTGACTTTGATGTATCAGAGGATTACATATTTCAAATTTTACAACCTTGTATTTACAGAGCACATTTATCTTTTATTTAAGGAATATATCGTTAAGTCCCGGCGTAATTTTTCACGTTTCTAATCAATGTATTGATGCGCTGGATGTTTCAGCACCTTGATTCATTGTTCTTTACGCGGAAAAACATCACAACACTTTAACTCTCCATTGTTAAGATGGTGATACGACACAAATGTTCCGTTCGAAACTTGCCCGCATTATACTTGTCTATACATGTCATGATGGAACTTTTTATATTTGTATCGTACATTCGTTTAACGGCTCTTCCAACTGTTTCGGCGATGTCGCACCTTTTTCATCCAACCATATGCTTTCCCCATTTAAGTCCATTGAATGTGCAAACGTCACTAACGCTAACACCAGATAACCAGCTTCAAGAACACGCTTCTCTTTGACGCGTTTAATGAATGCCTCTTTGTGGTGGTTTAAAGTTTTCTCGACGCTTCCACCGTATAGTTGTTCGTCTCTCATTTCATCGTCGTCGTCCTCAAGATCGAATGTTACTAAAACGGTTGCCTCTACCACGTCCATGATGCTGTACTACTGAAGTATTCTTGCATATGCGTTTATATATACTGAGTTGACGGGTGGGGTACAAGGTCATGGTCTTTAATGGTAACGATAACGAGCGATACAATAGATTCCCATGCTTACACCCACTACTGCAACTAACAGGGTGCCCAAGGTCACCACGGAAGCATAACACGTTTCGCTGCTGTCTTTACATTGTTCCACCGGACTATTCCCGATGGTTTGCCACTCACTGTCCTTAGTATGTGTTGGGTACACGAATTTGACCCTGAGTCGTACTTCTTGCGTTCTATTGCCGACCTCGTGTTTAAACATTCCCATTTGTTGCAAGGTCACTGGTTGCATTCCATACCAAACACTCGTATTGAAGTCATAGGAAATAAAAGCTGCTGTTGTATCTGGGAGTTTTGCAACGTAAACTACACCCTCGTACAAGGTTGCTAATAATATTACCGACTTGATTGGTAACATCTTCCCTGTTCCCTCGCGTTATATTCTATGTTGTATTTGGTTCTTGCATCTTCTTTTAACAACAAACATCTCTACCACTTTCATCGCTCATGGTGGCTAACACGTTTGCAAACACGCAATGTGGTGACCATTTCAGGTGCTCTACGATTGGGCTATCCGATGGTTCCCATTTGAAAATGTTCACTCGGCAATAAAAACCTTCCACTCTATCTTCACGTCCCGTGTAGACAAATCCGGCCTCAGCTAAAGATTTTGGGGTTTGTATACCCTTCCAATTACGAAATGATAACACTCGTTCTGTCAAGCACGTATTCTGCAAGCTAGCTTCTATACACATTTTGAACTTTCAATACTTGCAACCTGCTATATATACCTAGTGAAATTTCAAAAGAAGTTAATTTAAATTTTAATGGAAGGAAATTTGTTGTTCGAAATTAGTATTTCCAAACCATTTCTTAAATTTAATTGCTCGGATCAAACTGTTTTCAACTATGTAGTAATTGTGAATTATAGATTTTCAATGCTTATATTAAATAGCTGTTTAACCATATTATTGTTTATTTTTATCTAAATTTCAAAAAATTGTAAACAAAATTATGCGTTTTCTAAAATTTCTAAAGGTTTTTTATAAACTTTAAAAATCATACTGTTGCAAATTTTAGTTTTAAAGATTCGTGTTTGAAGTTTTTAAATTCTAAAATATTTTAGTTTTAAAATAGATAAAAGATTACATCTTCAGATTTTAAACGGCGAATTTTAGAGATTGGTAATTAGCTTAATAAACCGCTGTTTTAATAATATATCAAAATTAGTTTGTTTTTGATTTACTAAAACTAATAATAAAAATATTTTATTTTATTCTTGCATTTTTATTTTACAATGTATAACTACATACATACAATTTATTTTAAGATCGTTTTTCTGGAATTTCTAGCTTTTAATACAAACAAAATTGAATTACGCGTCAGGAAATTTTTAACCAGTTGAAATGTAGTTTTGAAAATATCCAAGTAGATTTACTCTGAATTTACGGTTTTTATTAAATAATAATTAGCCATCGACAACTTTTAAAATATTTCGATCAAAGCAATAGTGTTTTATTGTTTAAAAGTGCTTAAAATGTATATAATTTAGATAATTATTCTCATATTTATCCTGTGTTAATAAAACCCAACAAATGTTTTATTGTCTTTTATTTTTATGTTTTATTTTGTAAGTTACTACAAGTCTACGGTTAATCAACATATGCGTTGCATTCGATGACCTAGTACTACAAATTAATCTGATGAAATTCCATCCGGAATATAAAAACAATAGGGCTCGTCCAGGATTCGAACCCGGGACCTCTCACACCCTAAGCGATAATCATACCTTTACACCAACGAGCCAGTTATATATGCTTCCGTGGTGACCTTGGGCACCCTGTTAGTTGCAGTAGTGGGTGTAAGCATGGGAATATATTGTATCGCTTGTTATCGTTACCATTAAAGACCATGACCTTGTACCCCACCCGTCAACTCAGTATATATAAACGCATAAGGCAACCGTTTTAGTAACATTCGACTTTAAGGACGACGACGATGAAATGAGAGACGAAGAACTATAAAACTTATTAAAATTTTACTAAAAGGATAGAGTGTATTAAACGGGGATTCCACCGAAAACGTTAAACAAGTGTTATCTGCTTTACGATGGAAACGTCGAGAAAACTTTAGACCACCACAAAGAGGCATTCATTAAACGCGTCAAAGAGAAGCGTGTTCTTGAAGCTGGTTATCTGGTGTTTGCGCTAGTGACATTTGCATATTCAATGGACTTAAATGGGGAAAGCATATGGTTGGATGGAAAAGGTGCGACATCGCCGAAACAGTTGGAAGAGCCGTTAAACGAATGTACGATACAAATATAAAAAGTCCCATCATGACATGTATAGACAAGTATAATGCGGGCAAGTTTCGAACGGAGCATTTGTGTCGTATCACCATCTTAACAATGGAGAGTTAAAGTGTTATGATGTTTATCCGCGTAAAGAACAATGAATCAAGGAGCTGAAACATCCAGCGCATCAATACATTGATTAGAAACGTGAAAAATTACGCCGGGACTTAACGATATATTCCTTAAATAAAAGATAAATGTGCTCTGTAAATACAAGGTTGTAAAATTTGAAATATGTAATCCTCTGATACATCAAAGTCAATCATAATGTGTAAACAATTCTATAGGTATTGTGAAATGTAGTGAGTTAAATAAACCATGCAAATATGTCACATTATATTGTTTCATTTAAGAATGAACTCCTACACATACATAGAAAACTCAAAAAGCGAACCTAAGATTTAAAAAGAAAAATTTTAATGCTATTTTAATCTCAATGAGACTCTTACCTAACTATGTTTATAAAAGAATGCGGACGAAAGGTGAACAAGACCGCAAGGGCAATAAGTGCAAATACAAGTACAAATGTTACACGTAGTTGAGAACAAAAGAAAGAAAGCAGACGTTGTTGAGAACAGACGAAACAAGGCAAGGTCAACGAGATTGTATTTACACCGAAAGGAGTGGGGGCATAGATATATCTATAACTTCAAGCCGCACCACTCAGCTAAATCCAAACATTTGAAAGCATCATTCAGCTTCTAGAACTACTTCCTCTGCTAGAAATTCGTTTAGAAATTTTTGTAAAATTTTGTTCAATTTTATTAAAAGGATCGAGTGTATTAAGCGGGGATTCCACCGATAACGTTAAACAAGTGTTATCTGCTTTACCACCGTCCGAGAACGTTGTGTGTGCTTTGGAACTGGTGGCATTGTATCCGGAAAGAATTCAGTGTGACATCGACATGCAAAACGTTCTTGTATAAAGATGTGGATGTGTTATAGTTCACAATCGTAGACTAAGGCTATTGATATTAATAGTGCAGTACAGAGAGTGCAGGAAGAGTTACGCGATCTACGCTTTGATGCCGATTACTAAGCAGTCTATGGCTTAGGGAAATATTATACCGATGACGAGTGTAAAGAAAGAGTTCTAAAGTTTCAGAAAGGGGTAGACTTGTATGAATCGTATTTAAAAGGAAATATCTGTATAGATTGCTTGTTGGATAAATTAAATAAGGAAGGTTTGGAATCATTTACGTCTACAATAGAAGAGTTTGTAGACAACAAAAAATGAGCAACCGAAAGAAACGTGTTACGATCAAGGAGGAGAATAACAAAATACATTATTTATTTACGTGGAATTACGCCTACCGACAAGCACGAATATCATTGTGGATGGAAAGTGTTGTAGATCGGTGTCGGTTTCAAAGACGTATCGAGAAATGTGGTGTAGTGTTAAATAGAATTTTAGATATAGAACATAGACATAAAATTTATATTGATCGCTTTAGTAAGGTTTGATTGTAATGCATATTATAAGCTGGCTTTTGTATCTTATATACTATAAATAAAATAACATATTGAGAAAAAACGTATATTTTTTATTTCACGTCTACACTACAGAAGTCGTCAAATTTTTAATAAAGCTAACCATAATTATATTAGCGGTTTTTCTAACATTTAGTAACTTTGTGCTAAAAGCGACAACAGCACAATTTCGTTACAGTTTTTACAAATGACGAATCAAGTTGCAAGTACAGCGTGTTGTTCTGTATATCTAACAAACTAATAAGGTAAGTACATTGTGTTCTATGATGTAGTGTCATAGAATGGTAACACTTTGTTTGAAGTATAGTGAATTATAGTTTTAATGGCTTATAGGGAGTCTACAATTATCATTTTTACGCAAAAAGAGGAATAATTAATAAGTTTAACTTTTTAATAATGCATGGTCATATATTGGTTCAATTAATTACATTAAACCCAGTAATTGACCGAAGTGGTTATTCACTGGTTTAGCGCCAAAATTTGAAAAATCTTAAATAATATTTATGTAACAACACGAGGTGGGTTTGTTAGTAATATTTAAAACGTACGAATGGTTATGATTTTATGAACCAATATTTGACCGGGTTTTAATGTCTGTGTCACAATTTAAATAAAAGCGGTCATTTACTGGATTTATCATTATATCTAGTAAATGACTGCATATTGATTAATGTATTTATTATATTTTCGTAGATATATTATTACATAATTTTATTTATTATTATTTATATAATATAGTGTTAAACCAAGAAACTTAATAAGCTATTAAAAGGCAGAAAGTTTTACAGAAAAAAAAATTTAAACACCAAGAAAAAGAAAATATCTGTCTCAGACTTGTCTTCAGATACTTTCAGCCTCGGGCAAATCATATGACAGCAATGACGAAAAACGCCAGACAATCTTAAACAGTGAAAAGAATTAATTGATTTCATCCAGCAAATCTGAAACAGGGATGGAGAATGAGTGATGTTGGCTTTTACTTCATAAGGACACCTAATGCAAAGAAACATCTAAAAACGTTGCTGTTGTGATTGACACCACTTTTCGGGGGGGGATTCGCCACAGATCATTAAATAATTTTTTCCTATATTTGACTAATACAAAAAGATTTCGTAATCTGCAGTGTTAATCTACAAGATTAGATCAGACTTTTGGCTATTTTAGTTAATACAACAAAAATTCGGTTTTCGAATTAAAAAGGCGGAACGGTTAGAAAGTGTTGTAATTCACCCCATTTTACGGTACCAAGTAATATATGTTTCATTCCAAATTGAAATTTGTAGTATAAAAATATATAGAATGACTGCTGTTCCAAAAGCAAACCCGTGTGTTAATTAATAGGTAACAAGCATTTTGTGTTTGATTAAATGAGTTACAAGCTAAAAATTAAGAAAAAAACGTAAATACACGAAGCTAACCTCAATTATGAATATTAACGGTATTTAAAACGCCAGATATTTTTAAACAACAAACACGTACTTCTAATAAGAAAGATAGTGTTAATTTAAAAAGGGTTTACTTTTTATAAAATTTTTGCTTCTTTAAGTTCTTAACTTAATCGTAATTTTGTTTGAATTAAATTGTTGGGAATTACTAGAAGTGATACTATCTATTATTAAATTATTTACATTGATTTAAGCAAGACATTTGTTGATTGGGTGGTCTCGTCCACATCTGGTGCAGTTATGAATGACTTTACCTTCCACATAATTGAACCTTGGTTTCGAATTATTGTGGTTGTCCTTCACCTTGTTCAAATCTCAATCTTCGATTCCCGCGAACAGAGTTGATCTCATTTGTAGTTTTCAGCATATTATTAAAAACCTAACATTCATATAAAAAGCACTGCATTAAATATTGTACTTTAAGTGCAGAAGATTTTTAAATTAATTTCAATCTACCAATTTTAAATTAACAATAAAACTATTTAAGTCAACCTTACAAGTTTACAAATGCATACTACATTGAATTAAAAGTGCGAAACAAATAATTAATAAACGATTGACATAAATAATTCTAAACTGTACTGACAATTAGATAGATGGATCAAATTTGAATAATTTTATGCACTTTAGTGTATCATTCACTAATATCAAATTTGCTTGCAATCCTGATTTGGTCTTAAACGGTGCATTCACCCTATCTGTACAAATCGAATGTAAACAAGTTGACCTTCATAGATAAGAATAAGCTACTTGGTTAGTTATTAAAAAATATTAAAACTAAAAATAGCAATACTTCATTTTCTAACAATTAAAAGCACGCGTTCTGCATATTATTAAAAACAAAACCTAACATTCATATAAAAAGCACTGCTTTAAATATTGGTACTTGCAAATTTTTAAATTAATTTCAATCTACCAATCTTAAATTAGCAATAAAACTATTTAAGTCAACTATACAAGTTTACAAATTGCATTAAAAGTTCGAAACATTCTCAAATAAAATATAAATGCACTAGGTAAATACAATGTTGAAATATGTAATCCTCTGAAAGCCGATGTCGATGAACTTATGCCGTATCGCGTCCGACGGGAAAAGGGAATGCGGAAACCGGCCAGTAGGTTATGGGGCAGTTCAGCCAGACATGCTTATCTCTCTATAAACTTCTCTTTCTTACAGCGTACACTCGATGTTAACATTAATATACCTATATATTAAAATTTGTTAAAACTGTCGTAATCATTTCTAACTTTGACAAGGACAATAAATTGAATGTTGTTTGATGACCTTGAAGATACATTATTTGGTGACTATACATTGTTGTCACGTTTAGAGATAGATTCAAGGTCATCATGTGTTAGAGAGAGAGATAGGTTCAAGGTCACCAACATTGGATGACCTTGAGAATGCGGTGTTGCCATATTGATGACCTTGAGAATGCGTTGTTGCCATATTGTCGACCTTGAGAATGCGGTGTTGTCATATTGTTGATCATTGTTGCCACGTTTAGGTGACAGAGATAGGTTCAAGGTCACCATGTGTTAGAGAGATAGGTTCAAGGTCAAAACATTGTTGCCATATTGATGACCTTGAGAATGCGTTGTTGTCATATTGATGATCATTGTTGCCACGCTTAGGTGACAGAGATAGATTTAAGGTCACCATGTGTTAGAAAGAGATAGGTTCAAGGTCACCAACATTGGATGACCTTCAAAATGCGGTGTTGCCATATTGATGACCTTGAGAATGCGTTGTTGCCATATTGTCGACCTTGAGAATGTGGTGTTGTCATATTGTTGATCATTGTCGCCACGTTTAGGTGATAGAGATAGGTTCAAGGTCACCATGTGTTAGAGAGATAAGATCAAGGTCAAAGCATTGTTGCCATATTGATGACCTTGAGAATGCGTTGTTGTCATATTGCTGACCTTGAGAATGCAGTGTTTTCATATTGATGACCTTGAGAATGCGTTGTGGTCATATTGTTGACCTTGAGAATGCGGTGTTGTCACGTTTAGGTGACAGAGATAGATTCAAGGTCACTATGTGTTAGAGAGAGATAGGTTCAAGGTCAATGTCAGGAGTGAGGGGTGGGTTCAGAACTCCCAATTTTTACCTACTAATAATAATTATCGTCTTAAAATGAATTACGTAATGAATTAAATACCCCTTTGTACGTACCTAAAAAACAAAGACATGACATACACGCATCAATGTAATAAACACGCACACGAGTAAGCATTGTTAGAATAGAATGCTAACTAAGGTATAATCGAAAGGCTGAAACCTTTAATCTGAGAGTTTTAAAGTCGCTGATTTCGAATCCGATTTCAAAATTTGGAATTTCAAAAGGACGGCTTCAATACTTCGTAAATGCTAACTAAGGTATAATCGAAAGGCTGAAACCTTTAATCTGAGAGTTTTGAAGTCGCTGATTTCAAATCTGATTTCAAAATTTGGGATTTCAAAAGGACGGCTTCAATACTTCGTAAATGCTAACTAAGGTATAATCGAAAGGCTGAAACCTTTAATCTGAGAGTTTTGAAGTCGCTGATTTCAAATCTGATTTCAAAATTTGGAATTTCAAAAGGACGGCTTCAATACTTCGTAAATGCTAACTAAGGTATAATCGAAAGGCTGAAACCTTTAATCTGAGAGTTTTGAAGTCGCTGATTTCAAATCTGATTTCAAAATTTGGAATTTCAAAAGGACGGCTTCAATACTTCGTAAATGCTAGCTAAGGTATAATCGAAAGGATGACACCTTTAATCTGAGAGTTTTGAAGTCGTTGATTTCGAATCTGATTTCAAAATTTGGAATTTCAAAAGGACGGCTTCAATACTTCGTAAATGCTAACTGACAAGTAGCTACTTGTTAGAAAATCATCTATATATTTAAAACACAAGGCTTATTTTTGTTCCAGTTTGTTTGAGAGATCCACATTTACGAATTTCTTTTTTTAAATTAAAGCTTTCGCTGTGTAGATTAGTCAACACTACTTAATTTTTATATTTTTTTAATGTTTATATTTTTAATATGAAAAACTCTAAAATGTTTAATTTGAGACGGGCGAATCGGACATTCACTAGGGGCGCCCTCTCACCTTCCACGGTGGTCAGTTTCGTAAGTACTCTTCGCTTATAAATATAAAGGGTGATGCAGCCGTGCGCTTTCATCATTAATAAGTGTAGACCAAATCCGAATAGTTGAAAATTATGAATAAACGAATTATACAGATACTAGCTGATGGCAATTGCTTATTCAGAGTAGTTTCATATTGTTTGTACAAAAGGCAGGATATTTGCCAACACTATGTTTATGTCATGTTTTTGAAATATGTACTAATAGAAGTTTTCGAGAATGTTTTAAACAAGATCTATTTTTGAATTTATTCTTATCATTTCGTAAGGTAGAATTTCCGTATGTATGCATTTATGTACAATAAACCGGCAGGGAGGGGTAAGCCAGAGAGAAGAGTGCTAGGCTTAGAATTTTCAAATGGTTATGCTTGGTTGCGTTTATTTAAATAATCACCTATGAAAATCCACAGGATTGTAATCACACATCGAATGTTGTATATAGGTAAATCCCTCAATGCTTTTGACCGTCATGTCTTGACGAGGTTTCCCTAGTTTATTATAAAAACCCGGCAATTTGAAAGTAATTTCATTTCATTTCATATTTTTTACGGTTAACGGAAAGCATGAACTAAACGTATACTGCGATCGTCTGAAACGCAGCCTGTCGGGTTAAGTAAATGTTTATTATAACATTACGGGACGTGTACAAGATGCATACGAATTGGATTGAGCTGGATATTCATTTAAAATGATTGAATAAATTAATAATACGCACCTGAGAATGATGATGAAAACACTTTTACGCTTTTAGTAATCATGAAATAAATAAAGATTATTAAAAGTTTCACAGTTTTATTAAAATATACCTGACAATATTGTTTCGACAGCTATGCTGTCATTATCAAAGGTAATATAATTATAAACAAACACGTCGCTAAGGTAGATACAAAATAGGTAACTATATAAAATAATAATAATAATAATAAAAATTAATAATAAAAATCATAATTAAACATCTAATACTTCCAGTAACGGAGAATTACTGAGCTCAAGTTGTTCATTCATTAAAGGTACCCTGAGTTTGTGTTTGTATATCTCAAAAGCTTCTAAAATGTCTAATTTGCGTTTGTTATTACAAAAATGTAGGAATTTAATATTATTTTGAGGAGTCATTGTGTGATTTTGTTCTGTTTTGTTTTGTTGTGTGATTTTTCAGGATGTTTATTTTTGTAATGACGTACGGTTCTTTATATCTTATGTCAAAATTTCGAAGTGTTTGTCCAATATATACCGAACTACAAAAAGAACAATTTAAACGGTAAATGCCCGATTTCATGATATCATGTGTTCTGTCTTTAGCATTAAATAAAAATGAAAAAGTGTTAGTGTTGGTTTTAAATGTTATTTTATAATTGTTGGTTTTTCTTAGTATATGTGCAATTTTTTCTGATATTTTAATCGAATTACGCCAAACACCTTTTAGAACAAAATCACACAATGACTCCTCAAAATAATTATAAATTCCTACATTTTTGTAATAACAAACGCAAATTAGACATTTTAGAAGCTTTTGAGATATACAAACACAAACTCAGGGTACCTTTAATGAATGAACAACTTGAGCTCAGTAATTCTCCGTTACTGGAAGTATTAGATGTTTAATTATGATTTTTATTATTAATTTTTATTATTATTATTATTATTTTATCTAGTTACCTATTTTGTATCTACCTTAGCGACGTGTTTGTTTATACTTATATTACCTTTGATAATGACAGCATAGCTGTCGAAACAATATTGTCAGGTATATTTTAATAAAACTGTGAAACTTTTAATAATCTTTATTTATTTCATGATTATGGAGTTCCACAAAATAAGGCTGGAAACAATAAACTTTTAGTAATCAGTAAAAACAATAATACTGTCTGCTGACTTTAGATATTCGCACGCATTTGAACAGAAAGGGATGATAAACATAACAATTCTTTGATTAGAAATATAGTAAATACAATAATAATAAACGGTTTGAAAACTATTTGCATTTTACAGGTTTAAAACAAATATAATTGTATAATACCAGTAGCTGAAATAGATTAAAGTCAAATAAACCACTTGTATCTAATATGTTGTTTCATTACGAGTGATCTAAACATTTCTTTGTCACCCTCTCAAAGCTGTAGAGAACTACTATAATCAAGTTGAAAAATTTTGAAACAAAAAATGACAATATTGGTTAGGTTAGAACACACGGTTTTCTTTTAGGTTAGAGGATACAAAAAAACCAGGTGGCAATGTGACGTCATACACCTACATTAGCACATACATACACGCTACACCAGGTGACAGGGTCTAACCTCTAAGAAAACCTTGAACCCTTGGTTTTCCTAGACTTAACTATCAAGATTAAGGCACACAATCTATTTGAATTTTTTCAAATGACCTTATAACATGACCATATGTACTATTTGAAACTCTTTAGGTGGCTACCAGAAAAAGGGATTTTTGTAGTCATAGAATTTCATGCCGTATTGTGTTTTCCTCAATATTGAAGTTTACACATTTAAAGATTTTTTTTGAAAACTTTCTAAGAAAAATATGTAGGGTGTGTAGTCTTTATTGAAACGCACTGTATATGACCTTCTGTGTGTTTTCAAATTCTACTAATTTCACTTTGGTCTATTACTATTCTTGCATTGTTTCGTAGTAACTTACTAATCTTGTTTTATGCTTCGTTTTGCCTATATGTTGCTTTATCATGATATTTAACTGTTTTATGGTTTCTGTATCTTAAATCATTTAGTTGTCCCAATATACAATTACCGCGACTTACTGTTAGTTTATTGAGCACCTTTATAAACGTGATTCTGAATTCTGAACTGTATAAAATAAAAAAGTGCGTAATGACCCTACGAACAGTAAAAACAAAAAGGAAACCGTTTTGTAGAGAGGTGATAATATATCACCTTAACTCTGATTTAGCTAAAATTCTCTTTTAATTTAAGCCTTTGTAGACGCTTGCTTGACGCAGTTAAGTGTAAACATTGAAGTATTTTCTGCAGTTGTTGTTCTAAAACTAAATAACTCTATTCTTTTGCCACTGTATTTTTATTGCTACTAACTTATAACAAAAGAGTTTTCTGGTCACGCGCGTTCCAATTATTATGAAATTAAATTTGAGATGTACCCAACACAGATGAATGTGCGAGCTGTCGCATAAGCTTTTTTTACTAGCAGGGACGGCTTATATGCGGTCAACTTCTCTTTATTAAAAAAGTTAAAGCGACAAAATGTTGCAAACGTCAACTTAATTAAATATCTTCTTTGGACTTATACTTTCATCGTATTCATGATTACTATTATAATTCTCTTAAATAGCGTAGCATATATATAGAAGTAGATGTGTGAAAGAGGAGATTAGGTAGAATAATCATGTAATATGTATGCTTCTGTAGTAACATGTACTTGAAAGATTTGAATGTGGAGTACTAACTTCTTAATATTAATATTTGGAACAGTTAAGGACCCTCGGTGGTCAGGTGGTAACAATCGTGCATCTCGATCAGAGGAACATGGGTTCAAATGTCAATTGCGACTGAATTTTTGAAAACGTATTTGAGCTCATTAGGATAAGGTATGAATGGAAAAGTATGGCAGAGCGTAAGAGTTTGTATGGAAAACCACGACACTGCATATGCGGTTGTAAAAGGGGGAATGGATTCTGTATGTTTGTATTTGGAATATTATTACTAATTTTTAATTTAAAGCGATTGATTGTATATCAATCGCGATTGATGGACTGTATATTAAAGTATGTTGAATAGAATTAGTAGATATTGGTCCCTTGAGATTACCCCCCTCTCCTGCTTTTTTAGGACACGCCTACTGCGCTGTAATTGGTCAGCGGCCATCTTGCACCACGCTTACTGTGCTGTAATTGGTTGACGAGGCCACGCCTACTGCGTTCTAATTGGTTGACGGCCATCTTGGACTACGCCTATTGCTCTCTAAATGGTTAGCGGCCATTGCGGAAACTGCTTTGTCATTGGTTATCGCTTCCAGTTATTCAGCGGCCATTACGCCTAGTGACTTTTGTCTCTCCCTCTCCCTCTCCCTCTCCCTCTCCCTCTCCCTCTCCCTCTCCCTCTCCCTCTCCCTCTCCCTCTCCCTCTCCCTCTCCCTCTCCCTCTCCCTCTCCCTCTCCCTCTCCCTCTCCCTCTCCCTCTCCCTCTCCCTCTCCCTCTCCCTCTCCCTCTCCCTCTCCCTCTCCCTCTCCCTCTCCCTCTCCCTCTCCCTCTCCCTCTCCCTCTCCCTCTCCCTCTCCCTCTCCCTCTCCCTCTCCCTCTCCCTCTCCCTCTCCCTCTCCCTCTCCCTCTCCCTCTCCCTCTCCCTCTCCCTCTCCCTCTCCCTCTCCCTCTCCCTCTCCCTCTCCCTCTCCCTCTCCCTCTCCCTCTCCCTCTCCCTCTCCCTCTCCCTCTCCCTCTCCCTCGCCCTCTCCCTCTCCCTCTCCCTCTCCCTCTCCCTCTCCCTCTCCCTCTCCCTCTCCCTCTCCCTCTCCCTCTTCCTCTCCCTCTCCCTCTCCCTCTCCCTCTCCCTCTCCCTCTCCCTCTCCCTCTCCCTCACCCTTAACCCCTTATAAACAGTCAAACCGCTTTCTTTGATGTAGGTGTAGAATCAAAACGTAGGTATGTACAGTCTCGCATAAAGTAATAATCAACAATAATCGAGGGCAGTTCCTCTTAAATTCTGGAAACTAGACAATGATATAAATCCTGAAACAAGAATAAAACAATAAAGTTAACATACATAGTTACACGCATAATTAATAATATATGAAATCTTGAAACGCCAATTAAGTTTCTCTTTGGAAATGATATTATTTAAAAAGGTAACAAATCGAGAAAACAATTCAAATTAATAAATGTTTGGACAAAACAAGAATTGTAATAAAAGTGCATAGTGAAAACATCATTTGTTTAATCGTTACATTTGGTTTGATTTATGTTAATTTTTGTAGATGTTAAACTACGAACATGCATGTTATAGAAATCTATAATCTGTATCGTAAATCTGAACGTTTTTTTTACTTAGAAAAAGCTTAATTAACAAGAATATACAGATTTTTTTTATTTCACGCTTACACTACAGGGGAACCTACAGCTAAGGTCATATGTCCCCCATCTAACATGCAACACGAATACACACACCCATAGTTGAGGTGGCGGAATTTCCCAATTAGAAAAATCTCGTCGCCCCAAGTGGGACTCGAACCCACGAGCCTTGGAACACGAGTGATGCACTGACACCACTCGTCCACCGCCGGCTCACAAGAATAGATTGTATAGGTACATAAATCAAAACTTTTTTTTCTAGAAAAGGGATGCATAATTCTATCACACGGTACATGTTCATATATTAATAAAAATACTGGTTTCTTCTTTTCTCCATTATTAGTCTTAATCAATATTAGTATTATTATCAATAATTTTCCTATTATTATTATTATTGTGTAGGCAGTTTATTGATTTCACCAACCACGTAAAGTAATGACCCATAAGCAAATCGAAATTTTTCATAAGGATACATAGAAAATATACATAATTGGATACACTCAAATAAACATTTCTTTAAATTGCAGCCAAATAACCAGATTAAAATTAAAACAGTTATACTTCATTTTTATAACGCTAGTTATAGTGTGTATGTTGTAGAAGTATGGTTAGGACATACAGGTAACGTAGGCGCGCTCACAGACAGAACCGGTCGCTAGGGTTGATGCCTCAAGGGCATACAGGTGTTCATATATATTAAAGAATGTTGAGCGACAGGTAGGTCTACGCAGGTGTGTCTTTCTTCTGTTATCTACGCCTGGTGAGTCATAATCATAAACAAAAATAGAACCAGTCAACCCTTAGGGTTATTTATTGTTGTGCTGCAGCTGTCAACACTCATTATAGAGAACCATCACAAATATTTTCAAACGTACTATTATCTAAAAAGATATGTATTTGAAAATAATAATGCACAGCTGTCGAGACAGTTGTTCTTGTTCTTGTGTGTTATTTTGCCGACATAATATATTTTCCGGTGTCCTTTAGATCTAAAATAAATAACCAATACACGAATACATATTTAAAAGAGTTTGTCTACATATGATGTCTATATTTTGGCTTCTTGCTTTTGGGTATAGGGTTCTGTCTGATTTATTTGTAATAGTTATACTGGTTTGAATGTGCATCGTATTATGACTCGTAATACAAATAGTTGAATAATTTAATTAAAAGTGTTTCATACGTAACAATATCAGTATGTTAATTTGTACCAAAAAATGCAATAATATGACACATTACATAATATCGTCGTTTAGATATCAAGCTCATTGAAAGTAGTGTAACCCTTGGTTATGAGTAATAATTGTCTGAATAAACGCAGGCCTTTGTTAAACGCTAGTGTAAGTCGCTTATAGGCAGATTCTATATCTAGATGCGGCATGCAAAGATAATTATTTCCGAATGCTTACGAGATTAAATCAACAATAATGTATGAAGTACTTTATTGTTTCCATGTCTTTGTATGACGCCCCGTAGCAGTCTAAATCTTTAACACGTAAAATGTTGGCGTTTGTTTGGCATATTGGCCCCTTTCCGAGTCAGAATTTTGAATTAAAAGGTCACTATCAGTAATACCCTCAAGCAGTCGATTTGTGTATCTAGTTGATATAAAATTGTTTTGTTATAAGTGTGTAGTAAATAATTTGGCATTTGGGTTTTGAGGCGAGCTTGCTTACATATGATTTCTATATTTTGGCTTCTTGCTGAGATTGCAGTCATGTATAAGACATGCACGGTGACAGGGAAGGCTAGTAAAATTTGTGCTTCTTCTGTAAAATACACCTGTCTCAAATTTAAAAAAAAACGTAGGAATAACAGAAATTACTAAATCTTTATATTTATTTAACCTGCAAATTTACTTAATACACCTATCGCAAAGAAATATTACCTAGGACTTTGGTGTCTCTCTCGAATCTAGTGACTTTTTGTATGTCTCTCTAATTCTGCTATATGCGTTCTGCTGTTTGCGCTCTGGTATATGCGCTCTGCTCCCCGCGCTCTGCTATCTGCGTTCAAATTATGGCTTAATGAATGAAGCCTTATGTGTTATGGCGTGTAGTAGTAGTAGTAGTAGTAGTAGTAGTATGACTAAACCTTCAACGTTCAACGTAAATTTTTGAAAACGTTATACTTCCGAAAGCATCAAATGTACTTAACACATGATTACAATTATGCCTGTCTTCTTACAGAATTTCCATACATAAGTTTGCAACATCAACGGATTATCGCTGAAATTGTGTTTACAAATTGCTACATGGTTTCATTACTGAAAAAAAAGTCGATGACGTCATAGGTTCCAGAGTAGTAAATAAAAAAATTAAAATTAACACCCATAAAATCCACAGGAAAAAATAAAATCAACGTGTCCAAACTTTTCTTCCAAACAGCGACAATACAAAAAATATGAATTTTACTCCTTACTTTATTTACACACTGTATTGTAGTAACATAAGATTATCCTGTAATTAGTAGATTTGCTAATAATAATAATAAACCTATTTTTTTATTTCTTTTTATTTCACACCTACATTACGGGGGAACCAACTGCTAAGGTCATCTGTCCCCCATTTAACATGCAACACGCATACACACACCCATAGTTGATGTGGCGGAATTTTCCAATCAGTAAAATCCTGTCGCCCCAAGTGGGATTCGAACCCACGACCCTTGGAACACGAGTGATGCACTGACACCACTCGTCTACCGCCGGCTCTCAATAAAACTATTATTATTATTATTACTAAGCATAACTCCCTGAACATCAACGATTCGTCAGTAAGAAAAGAGATAGATCTATTTACAAAAGTTGGGCCGGTAACGCCGCCGACGGCAATTTGCGTACATAGCACCATATAAACACGCGCACTCAAATAATTACAATAGCTCAAAAACTGGTGAATTTCGAGAATCACTGAATAGATTTTAATGCTGTTTTCACTTGCTTGTTTCTTGGAGAATGTTTTTTTATATAAAGATTGTTCAGAGGGTCTTTTTAGAGTTGAATAATTGGTAACATGTAAGAGTAATAATGAGGAAAATTGGCAACAAAACACAAACTGCCTTACGCTGCGAGAACGGTAACAGATAAAGGCAAACTGTAATGGAACGAATTGTAGGTCTCAACAATATCTACAATAAAGTCCAGGGTGGCATATATGTATCTCTTATAGGTTACTTACAATCAAATTATTCTGGTGCTGTCTTACTTCTCCCCTGTATGAAACGCCGATAATTTATGTATTTCTTTACTTTTAGAATTGCTTCAAGTATAATCTGTGAAAATTTGAAGGATTTAGCTTACGCCATTTAAGAAATGAATAGCCATAATGATTTTTCTTGAAATGCCCCTTCCCCTGCGACCCCTATGGGTTTTTTAGGATAAAAAATATACTCATGCACCCCTTCGGGGTAAGGCCCACTAAGGGTAAAATTTCAGCTTACTAAGTATTCCAGTTTTCGAGATATTTTTCGATGGACATCGGACATTGGAACTGGCTATTATATGTTTGAGTATTATTTCTGATATGTACGTAACTCTACTGTTGTCCAGAAAGGATTTATATTTGAAGTGACTACGCAGGAATTGTTACTATTCAATGGGTTGAATAAAATTGTTCTCGAAAAAAATTAGATTGCTTTTTTAGTAAAAGTAAATCGCGTGAGAGAAAATCGATGAATTTCGATTATCTTGATACTTGTTTCAGATGCAAGCCGCATACCAATAACCGTTACAATTACAATTGAACGCTATATTACAGCAAGGGTAACTTGTGTGCTTTTATCACCCAATGTAAATGCTTTGTGTGATCATTTCGGACGGTCATTAAAATTCGACAACTTTAATTTTTCAGTTCACGTTATCCAATAAGGCAAACGTGCTAGTTTACACTCTAAAATCAGCAAAGTAATCCAATATGTTGTCTCTACAACCTTTTAACTTGTCGAATGCATTAAATTGTTACTCTCTTTAAAAATGAAATTATTAGGAAATTTAATGATAAATAATAATGATATGATAAGTTAATATTTCTCGGTATGTATTTAAGGGTTAATATGGTTAGTTATGCTATTTATAGTTAAATGATCTGTTAGCCAAAACTGATGTTGATATTTTTAATGAATCATAAACAAGCTTTAAAAATTATCTAAGACGGGCTCTGTAGCATTCACTTCTGTAATTAAATATAAAAAGTTTCATATTAATATACGGAAACTGATACTTTAGGGGCGGCTCTATCAGTTTTTCTTGGTGGTGAGAGATCTCCGGATTGCGCCCCCGAAATGACTGTTAAGATAACTAATATTCTTATTGGGCAAAAAGACAATAAAGAGCATTTATTTAAGATTATTACATGAACACTTTTCTCGCCTCCTTAACACTATAGCAATTTTATTAATTAAATCAGAATAACTAAATACCTGAACAATGTCAGTTTTGATGGACAATGAATTTAAATTTACTGAAACGAAGTTCATCTTTAGCGAAAGTGACAGGATAGTTAGCAGGACCCTATAATTCAGAACTAGAAATGTCACATTCTTTACGATCCGTCAAACTTATCCTCTCAGTGAGGTGTTCGGGTTAGACTCCCTCATCGCCGAGAATGATCAATGACACGGAACGCGGCTTTTGCAAAATTTGCGCGGGAGATGCTTAAGCTTTTTTGGCGTCTCTTCTAAAATGGCGTTTCAGATGGTCCAGTCACATCGCTCGCAGAATCTTAGGCCCGCCCATGGATACTGATCTATGTAAATCAATCTTGTATGGAAGAGGAAAACAGTCTTCTGATAAACATTTTTGCATTCTGATGTAATAGTTTCAAGATGAATATTGAAAATGACATACGAGCATTTTACGTGAATTCTGTAACAAAACAGCAAAACAATTTCTAAAGTAAGATCTATTTCCGAGGTACCAATTATTGCTAGATAAAGGTAATACAGAAATACGCTTGAAATTAATCTACTCATCAATTTTAAAACTGGTGAGCAGACGGGTACAATCATTAAACATGAATCTTCTTTCAGTTTTTAACATCTTCAAATGGATAACGCTACTGTATGATCTTACCATGACATCATGTATAATAAATCAACTACAAAACTGTTTAAACCATTTTCTGATTTCAGACGCTTGTAATTACTTTTACAATTTATTTATTTATTTATTTATTAATATTCGGGACTCCAACAGTCGAATGCCCAATGACAGGGATCCACAGCTTTACACAAAAGTTACATTTGAAGATTTTTTACAATAGCATGTCCTATGCTTTGACAATAATAGCTGAATATAATTTATTATAATGATGTAATTAACATTTAAGTATTGATAATGATAATGATAAGTATTGATAATTATAATAGTAGAGACTAATCATTACAATAATATAAGCGTGTATAAATATTGGTAATGATAATAGTAAAAACTAATTATTAATAAAAGCGTTACATGCGTTAAAAGATAATATTTTAGATACAAAATTGATACGGTTATAAAATTATTGATCATAATAATATAAGCTAACTAGTAAACAGTGATAAAAGCGTTATATTGATAGTAGGGCTATAATTATTAATAAAAGCGTTACATGCGTTAAAAGATAATATTTTAGATACAAAATTGATACGGTTATAAAATTATTGATCATAATAATATAAGCTAACTAGTAAACAGTGATAAAAGCGTTATATTGATAGTAGGACTATATAACAGTAGGATTTTTTGTATTTGGGGAGTGAATGCTACAGAGTCCGTCTTAGATAATTTTTAAAGCTTGTTTATGATTCATTAAAAATATCAACATCAGTTTTGGCTAACAGATCATTTAGTTCTACTGAAAACGTGAAATTGGCTAATTAGAAGCAGGGTTTGTTCTATTAAATCGTATTGACAATAATTGAGTGTTTCCGGTAGGTTTCAAGGGAACTCGATAATAAGACGGTGGAGTCAATTTGATTGTTAATTATTTTGAAAGTCATAAGCAAATCAAGTGTAATACGCCTTTTAACAAGGGGAACTAAATTAAAGTTTTGGTTTGGAAATTTGAAACGTAAGTGATTTAGGAATTTATTTTGAACTTTTTGTATTCGATTGATGTATACGTCGTCTTGGGAAGACCAAATGACTGATGCATATTCTAAATGACTACGAACCAAAGAGTTAAACAATGTTATGTACGTCTTTGACTGTTTAAAGTCTCTAGAGTTACGCAGAATGAAGCCTAAGTTTTTATTAGCTTTCCGTACTGCTGTAGCAATATGAAAATCAAAAATGAGTTTTGTATCAAAGATGACTCCTAAATCTTTAATTTGAGTCTCTCTTTCTAGTAAGGAATTGTATATTTGATATGGGAAATTTTGTACATAACGTATTCTAGAGAAAGTTATTACGTAACATTTATCTTCATTTAAGAATAATCTATTTTGTTTACAGTACTTTTCGAATCTACATAAATCTTCTTGGAATCGTATACAGTCTAATTGATCAGCGATTGTCATGTATATCTTACAATCATATGCATATAAGAGAAAATTTGCATATTTAAAACATGATGTGATGTCATTTAAGAATATATTAAAGATCAATGTTCCAAGATGTGATCCCTACGGCACTCCCGAGGCAGTATCGTAGGCTTCAAAGAGAAATCCCTTGATAACCACCAGTTGTGTACTTCTAGAAAGGTATGACACGAACCACCTCAAAAGACTACCCGATACACCCAGCATTTGTAATTTATTAATAAGAATTAGATGGTCTATCTTGCCAAAAGCTTTGCTGAAGTCCGTATAAACAGCATCAGCCTGTTGCCTCTCATCCATTGCCATTAGTAAATATTCTGTATAAGTTACAAGATTCGTGTTAACAGATCTACCATGGTGATGAGGGGTAATGACGTTTTTTATAGAATTAAAAACAAATTCATGTATAATTAGTTCTAACATTTTACTTACTATGGGAAGCTTTGAAATGGGTCTGTAATTTTCTAAGCAAACTAAGCAAGCTTCTGTAAGCAAACTAAGTGGCAAGCTTATAGAAACAGCTGAGTGTTTTATAAAGATTGCAGGTAAATTGTCTAAGCCAGATATCCCTTGCTAGGGTCAAGAGCTTTTACTATTTTACTGATCTGTTCTGCACTTGCTATTCAAGTATTGAGGTTTAAAGTAGAGTTGGAAGTCACGTTCGATTGTTGTGTAGCATCTGAGATAGTAAATACGGATTAAAAGAACTTTGCAAACAGGTTACAGATCTCTTTCCCGTTAGTGGCAGTTTGATTGCCAAACTTCATTAAGTTAGGTATGTCATTATGACCCTTTCTAGATATATATTTCCAAAACAGCTTAGGGTTAGATGTAATCTGTTGCTCAGCACCGTCTACGTACTTTACATATGCTTGTTTTATGAGCTCCTTTGGTCTGGACCTTAGCAACGAAAATTCTCTATAGTAGGTTAGTGATTTAGTTATTTTATATTTCTTATGCATGTAGTGCTTTTTAGATAGAACTTTTATTATGTTAATATCGAACCATGGTGGATAATGCCTTTTTCTACTTTTTTTGTTTGGTACATATGTATTAATGATTTTGAAGATTTCATAGTAAAAGACATCAACTGCCTGATCCGTATTACAGTTTAAAACTTTTGTATGCCAATTGATTTGATCGATAGCGTGGTTTATCGAGTTGTAATTTGCGGCGTTGTAGTTAAATACCCTTCTGTCATTGGTAGCACTCAAAGAGGCAGACATTTTAAGATTGACGTTAATCTCAAGCGCGGGGTGATGGGCTGATGGGTGTCTAACCTAGACAGGGGTGTGGAGCATTCACTCACCAAAACATTGTCAAAGTTGGTTGGTGTCAAAAACTAGATCTAATAAGCGGTTGTTAATATTTTCAAATCTATTAAATTGCATAAGGCCCAGTAGTGACATGGTATTAATAAAGCCATTACAAGTATTATCGTTTATTTTAAGTGGAATTAAGTTATTGATTACCTGAATAGTTATTGATTAAGTTATACCAGGTTACTGTGACCAATTAAGCAAAGGCAGGTTAAAGTCTCCGCAAATGACAAAATGATCATTGCAATTATTACTACTTATATTGTTTAAGTTGTTTAGAAAGCATGCAAGCGCGTAGTTACAGATGGAGGAATGTAAACACAACAGATATTCAGTTTAGCTTTTTTACCAGTATCACTAATGGCAGATATAGTTACTCATGCATATCTAAGCGCCGATCAATGGCTATAAAAACTCCTCCACCATCATATTTTAACGAATTAACTAAAGATCTATTGCGTCTATAAATAATGTATTGATTGCTTACGACTTCATTATCACTTACTGAATCATTCAGGTTTGATTCAGTAATGCAGATAACGTTATATATACAGTTTAGTGTGTTTAAATAAAAATCGTTCAATTTCGTTCTTATTCTATTAACGTTTTGGTAATATATTGATATATCCATTTGTATGCGTACTAAAACAAGCATGTTTATTAAATGTGTAGTGTATTAATTATAGTAATTCTAATTATTAGCATATGTACGAGGATGGTTTGATGAGCCGGTGACTTTTTGAATTTCCCGCGCAGTAACTTTAAATGCAACACTGCTCCCGTCAACTGCCATCTATGAATAGACTAATGTAAAACTTTGAGAAGGTTGCGCCATTTGGTTTGTGTTTGACAGCCATTGAAAGCAAACAACTTCGTGAATTTTAACGAAAATGGAAAAAAAGTGAATTTCGTGTGCTAATTAAGCATTATTTTCTGCGTAAAAACACCATCACCGAAACCAAGGAAAGGCTTGATAGATACTATGGGAACTCTGCACCATCAATTTCAATGGTTAAGAAGTGGTTTACTGAGTTCCGTTGTGGTCGTACCAGCACAAGTAACGCCGAACTTCAGGTCGCCCAAAAGAGGTCGTCACGCCAGAAATCGTCGATCAAATCAAAGTACGTGAGGTGGATGAGGCTGTAGGCATCTCAACTGAGCGGGTACATCACATTTTACATGAATATTTGGACAAGAAACAGCTATCCGCGCGATGGGTGCCGCGATTGCTCACACTCGACCATAAGCGCAACCGTTTGACCAGTTCAAAGGAGTGTTTGGCGATGTTCAGCCGCAATCCAAACGAGTTTTTTCGGCGTTACGTTACCGTAGACGAAACATGGATCCATCACACTACACCAGAGACCAAGGAACAATCAAGACAGTAGGTTTCTCCGGGTGAACGTGCACCAAAGAAGGCCAAGGTGGGTCTGTCGGCCAACAAGGTCATGGCCACAGTTTTTTGGGATGCACGCGGTGTCATTCACATCGATTACCTTAAAAAGGGTAAAACGATCACCTGCGAATATTATTCAGAGCTTTTGGACAGATTCGATATTGATTTGAAGCAGAAACGACCGCATTTGGCGAAGAAAAAAGTGCTGTTCCATCAAGACAATGCACGGGTGCACACGTGTGTAGTCACCATGGCAAAAATCCATAAATTGGGCTACGAACTGCTACGCCTATTTTGAGGGTTTTGAGAAAATCTATTATTTAGAAGGAATAAAAAAATTGGAAACACGCTGGGCTAAATGTATCGAGCTAAAGGGAGACTATGTTGAGAAATAAAACGCTTATTTGCCGAAATAAATATCTTTTATTCAAAAAGTTACTGACTTAGCAAATCACCCTCGTATTACACTGTGTCTCTATGCATATTATGTTTTGTGTTTGTATTGCCTTTATCTTTACTAGTTTACTAGTCTGCTACTTGTCCTGTAATTGGCTTCTTTGCTGTTGGACAATAAAGTATTATTGTTATTATTATTACAATAGAATACACTATAATTATCTATTAGTAATTAGGAAATTGAAAGAAAGAATGGAAGTATTAACATTGTTTTAATACGAAAAGATATTTCGCTCTTTTAAAAATACGTATTTAATGATAAACAACTTGTTTCTTTCTTTTGGCTTTGGTTCGAGCACTCATGTGTAATAACCACGTCACACGCTGGCTTAGCGTACTTTTGCCAATTAACTCAGAATTCGTAACAAATCACTACAAACTTCACGGTTCATTTTCTGTTTCATGAACTATTGTATTTTTTCTCATTTTACGGTGTTAATACGATACTAAAACGGTAATTACTAATTATAAAACTTATAATTCATCTGTTGCCTTTCTTGGGCATATGGGCTGGAATGAATCACTGGAATGATTTTTTTGGCGATCGTTCTTGTTAGGAATTCCAAGTGTTACGCGTTTAATAAATTTGGCAATATCACTTTTGAAGTAATATCGCCGTCCTTGATTTATTTCTTTCCATAAGGTATAAAAAAGGGTTCTTACCTATGACCACGTACCAGGTTGTGTTCTGCATTCTACATCTCAGTTTAAAGGCCTTGGATTAATTATCATTAATTATTATTATCGAATACGTCTCAAGGCCCAAGGTATTCTTAAACTACCGCTTTATATAAACGTGAAGGGGTTTAACAGTTTGGAATGAATTAATAAGTTGCTGTGTTAGCGTTGTATATACACATGTTACAATAAAAATATTCTTTTACTATGATTAAATATAAAATTTATTACATAGAATTCATTGCTTGTTACAACTTCTTATATATGAGCCCCGGCCCAAAATTGTTCGGACATACAATAGACATTCGACCAGGACACCCCGGAACATTTACTACGAATTTTTTTGTGTCCCACGATAATGCTGTTTCTTGTTGTTAGAGTGAAGTACTGTCCCTGAATCTGCTCCATATGAATTTCCATTAGAGAGTTCCCTCACATCACTCTTTCGAAGTTTTTGGTACCCTGTTAATCTGCGAACGCGAAAAGAAGCCGTATGAAGGAACCCACCAATAAAATTTAATGAAACTTGGCAGGGACTCCGTGCAGGGGGGCATCACTTTACTCTACAATCCAGAAACAGTCACCTGGTGCACCAAAGAGTGTCATTTAAAATGCAATAAATTAATATACTAAATAAATAGAGATATCTTGTAGTACAGGACGGTTTATATATAAATTAAATGATTATATTTTTATATTAAAATGCGAAATTATTCATATACTTATATATTCATTTTTGCATTTTATTCATTTAAGCATGTCTGCTTCTGGAGGAGTAGCAATTATGGTTAAGACTTGACTTAAAACTATCCAACAGTGGTTTTAATGAAACTGCTTTCAAACAACCCACTAAATCACTTAAAGAAACAGATTTAGAATTATTATTTATTAGTAAACTATCCACCTTAGTAATTGGCGGTTTCAACTGCAAAAATATACTACGGTTGTCGACCTAACAATCTAAATCCCAATATACACTCTAAATCTTCTAGTATAATTTCGTATAATTTGAAGAACAGTGATAAGTGTATACAACTTCATGTATGGCAATTTCAGCTAAGAATTTGCTCAATTTACACTTTACCTGAAATAGCACTGTTTATCTACTATTGCTTACATATGTTTGTGCAGGCTTCGAGGTCTTAGCAATCCTACGTACCATAAATGATATTTACTTTTAAAATAAATATTAGAAACAAATTTTTATATAAAATATTGTCTACTAGCTACTTTCGTAGACTACATTTAAAGTACTTAAGGGTGTCCTGCAGACCTCCTGCAATTTCTTAACGAGAGACTTAATGAACTTCAGAGAAGGACAAATATATTTTTGTGATATTTATTATAAAGTACAGGGTGATTCAGAAATAACGGATATACCTTGACAAATATAGGTCAAAAACGAATAGTTTTCCAGAAAATGAATTTTAAAGTTTAATGGATTTTGGTCCAAAAGAATCCAAGGTCAAGACCGGATCCAAAAATTCAATAAAACTTTAAAATTAACTTTCTGGAAAACTTCGTTTTTGACCTATACTTGTCAAGGTGAATAGCTCTACTGCCTCCCCTCTACCTACCATTTAAAGGATATCAGACATTTCTGCATCACCCTGTATAAATCAACAGTGTATTTCTTGCTAAATTTAATAGCTCTTGACGTAACACAGGCGAAAATACGTTATATAAGGTAGATGTTTTGTGGGTGATAGTTATCTTATCGTGTCAAATTACCAAAATAGTCTTGGATATAAAATAAACAAGTTTTATATTATTGTATGTTATAAAAGTATGATACTGCTGTATGTATTATTATTATTTAAATTATTTAAATATTTCTCTTTTGAGTTACAATTCTAGACAATCAGTGTTTTATTTTTTGAAATTTGACTTTTGAAGTTTTATATTTTTTTCGAAGACCCACCTTTATACCTATGCTACGTTAGCAATAAATTCCATGCATTCATATTGTTTTTTAATTTCTCAAACGACTAATTTAGAATTTTTAACTTAATTTAAATTTTTATAAAAAATCTCAAAAGATCAATCAGTTTATTAAACACAAAACAGATGGAAAAACTATTCTGAATAAAGTAATAGAAAAAGCAAGTCAAGATCTACATATAATAAGGAATATGCTATACGTAATGTTATAATGAGTTATGTGAATAAAAGTAGTAAAACCTTTTACTATGTATGTATCTATAATATCTTATTAATTAAAAATCATATCTGTTATATTTTATTAATAGTAGGAAAAGCATTAATTTGATACATTTTATTCACATAATAAAAGTGTTATAAAAAACATATTTGTCAACTAAATATTCACAGTGCCAGATTTTTCCTGTCGTGGAGTTTTTCTTCTGGAATGGAAGGTTTTTTGGAAAGACTTTAAATTTTAAAGTTTGTGAACTATTAGGGTATTGCATTGGCTTGAAAAATTTTAAAAAGTATCTAAAAATATAGTTTTTGATGTGTTTTTGAGCTTATTTGAAAGTAAATTGAAAGTAGGTACAAACACAAATACTGCGTCCGGCAAAAGGATCGAACGTTTTTAAAAAATTGCTATAGAGATACTGTTTATTTGACAAACATCAAGTAGTGATAAAATTGTATTTCATTGTTGAAGGTTTTTGTGTTACACTGGCAAATTGGCTGGTCAATCAACGGGTCATTGTTGTAAATTCGTTTATTCTGACCCAGTCGTTTTCGTCATGATCTTAATTTGCTAGTGCGCGCTAAAGTCCCAACAAGAAATTCCATTTTGAAATGATTAAGCGACTTCAACGAAAGGGCAGTGTAAGCTCCAAATTTTCTGTCGTACCCGTACAGTTGGTACACAAGGGAGTATTGAAAGCGTCAGAGTAGCAGTTGAACGGAGTCCACAATGTTTTGCAATTCGGCACTCGATTGCACCTCGAATTTCAGAGCGAAATTTGCGACGAATCTTACATCTGGATTTGGAATTCCGTCCGTATAAGATACAGATAGTCCAGAGGCTGAATCCTATTGATAAACTTAAGAGTCTCAATTTTGGAAACATTGAACAATAATGCAGAAATTTTTTATAAACTGATCATGTCTGAGGAAGCTCACTTCCACCTTAGTGGTTACGTTAATAAGCAGAACCCACTTCATGATCAAAAGGTAACGGTGTGGTGTGGAGTGTCCACATTTGGTGTGACCGGGTCATACTTTTCTCAAAAAAGCGGCCACACCGTTACAGGCAATGCAGTTCGGTTTGATAGGTTTCAAACATTTGTAACTGCGGAGTTCCAAAGAATGGATTAAGATGAAGTCTGATTCCAATAGGACGGTGTCACAGCGGATGTTCCCAAATCGCCTAATTTCAAGATTTGGCGACATTGCACGGCCCACAAGATCGCCGGACCTGATAATCCCGTTTTTTTTCTGTGGAAATTCCTAAAGTCCAAATGTACTCTGCCCGTCTTCAAACACTTCTTGAACTTAAAAAAAGGATTCGTGAAGAGATAAATTCGATAAACAAAGATTTACTCAGAAACGATATGCTCAATTTCAGGATCAGATTGCAGCAATGGATAGAAGAAGACGGTGGTCATCTTAGGGATGTGATCTTTGCAAACTAAAAGTGTCATAACAGATTTCCAGAATTGTATTTTTAGTTTTAGCAACAATTAGTCCAAATATATTATTTGTTTCTTTACAGTGGCCGATTAAAAACCGTACAATCCTATTGCCGGACCCAGAATAAGTAAGATTTTTGCACCAACAGGCTTTAAAATGCATTTAAAGCGCTAATTTGATTGGGGGATGGGGTAGACATGGAACAGAGAGCGTTATTGTTGTCAGTAACTTTTTCCAAATGTTTTTCAAAAAGAAAAAGATATCAATGTCTCTCAAAACACATTTTTTTAATAGCCACCTTGATTTTGAGAAGCAGTTAGTTTCAGAGTCTAATGAGCATGGAGACGATTCTATGGAAATTCGGTACAGTACAGTAAAATCTAATGCCATGTTAGGGGGATTTGTGTTGGTGGCTAACGAGAGACGCTGAGGATAGCGAAGACGATGTCAACACTTCCAGCTCAGACATACAAATCAGGAAGGAGACCCAAAAAGGAAAAACCAACGCCTAAAAAGAAGAAAATAGAACAATAGAGTTAACGTAAAAATTGTATATTGAACACAATTAAAACAAAATAAAAACATAAATTCATAATTCAGCATTTAATTCAAAAAATTAATTTTTTTATGAAAAAACATTGATATCAGGCTAAAATTTTGCAATATAATAGGGGACGTTCGGAGAAAATTCTTTATGAAAAGGAAACGCCCTGGTTCATCTTTTTACCCCATCCCCCAATCAAATTAGCGCTTTGAATGCATTTAAAAACGACCTTTAGTGGTGTAAAAATTTTACTTATATTTGTTTTTGTATCTACTTTCAATTTCCTTTCAAAGTCCAAAAATACCTCGAAAACTATAATTTAGGTACTTTTCCAAATTTCTCAAGAAAATGCAATACCTTGATAGTTCTCAAAATTTAAAAATAAAAAAGTCTATTATTTTAACTAATTTAGAGAAATTGCCGTTATGGAATTGCTATTTGTCACCTAATCCTTCCATTTCAGAAGAGAAATCCCATGTCAATAATCAAAATAATAACCTAAAATTACATTAAACATCCCACAACATAAGCTAGAATTACAAGGAAATTATTTCTTTTAACGGTGAAAAAGTTTTTGGAAACTGAATGATTAGACCGTTCATTTAATACAACATGAGTACATAAATTGTTTATCGGTGGCATGTTTGCCAACTTTTAGAGAAGATTTCTTTATAATAGGCTAAAAGTACATTAAACATCCTACAACATATACTAAAATTACGAAGTTATTTTTTTTAACTTTGAAAAATATGTTTGAAATCAAATGATTACGTTTATTCGTAATTGTATTAATTTATATTTTGTGTTGTAATGGACACATATGTTTAATTTTCATAAATAAATTTAAACTTTTTGTAACTTTCTTATTCGATTACGGTAATTTAAATTAATTTTTCTTTCTAAATTAATTCATTTTTATTTGCACGATGCGAATAAAAGAAGTAGTAATATCTCCTATTAGTAATATCTCTTTGCGAGTGTTATTGTCGAGTATTTATCACTTACGAAATGTATATAATAACAGAACAGTAATTAGTTTTCAAGATTTATAAACAAATTAATTAATTATAATAAACTGTGTATTTATAAATACATATATCATGAGATAGATTTAATATAAGGTAATGCATATTAAACAAATTTATAAAGAATTTCTTACTACTAGTCAATTTCTTTATAGTTTTTAAAACGTTTCATGCATGCATTTCCTTTCATGCATTGTGTAAGTGATACTGTCGCGACGGAATGTCGCCTAGCTGCCTGAATAAAGAACCGAGAATTACACAGTCAGCCCCTAATGTTAGATAATTTCGAAGCTCCTCTGTTAATTGGATTGCCTATTTTCCATTTTTTATTTTAATAACTATCAACTTTTAAACAAATTGATAATAATAACCTAGTAGAAAAAATAACATTTGGGCAAAAATAAACTCAAACAACAATCCTAGCTGTATTACCCGTTGAGAAAAACGGTTATAAAATATTTTTTTGAAATTAATTTATTTTAACTGTTTGAACCAAATTTTCATAAATATAGAAACTGCCTGCTGTATATTTATATAAAAAGTTGTTTACTGTATTTTCTGGAATTTAATTTATAAAGACAAGTCCCAAAAACGATTACATTTTTTGAGTACTTTTACTACGCTGCAGGACAGCCTTAAAACGTAAAGTAATTGCATGCGTCTCTGACCGTTTATAAAACACTTTTAAACCAAATTACATTAATTTAGTGCAATTTTAAATTGGAATTACTGTTGCAAAATTTCCCATGTCTTCAGAAGGAATCTTGAGACGTGATGATTGTAGAATTTCACAATGGTTTATACAGTGGAAACGGAAACCGCTAAGAATTTCTAACATTCCCTTCTGATTAACATAATGGTATTTATTTAGCAACGTTATGCGATATTTATAAGCTGATATGCTACTACATGCTTCGAACATTTCGTTTGTTAAAATACATAAATCCTGCACAGTTCAAAAACTTAATTTAAGCGTCATATGAGCTTCAGGCGTATATTTAATGCTAGTGGGCAGTGGCTTAATATGATTCGTTTTCGTTTCGTTTTTTCTTTAAGACGGAAATGCTAATAATAGTAAATCTGATTGACTTACTTAAATTTAAACATAATTCTTAAAACTTAAATTTCTTAAATCGTGTTTACCCCAGCTAAATATAAGATTAGGACTATACAGAAAACATTTTAAATAGATTTAATTTTTAAAATAAAATTATCTGCTTACTCGTTTAAGAAGTGTCGTTGTACTGTAAGTAAATAGAACTGTAGGCTTAAAGGCATATTAAACTTTGAAACTAATAGACGCAGAAATTTAAAGCTAAATGGCAATAGTATGATGCTGAAACGCAAGATCATTGCAGTAAAATATGTAAAATGGCTTATGTAGAATTAAAATTGTTTAAGGACTTAGTGACATCACCAGGTTCAGTCCTTCCCTTTTTTTTGATTAGTATTATAGTTCGGTTATCCTGCAGAAAATATTATTTAACAAACTCAAAGTTTCAAATGAGAATTTGATTGATTGTTTTTCAAAATTGCGTTAAAACGCGTATACCCTGTTAAAAGTTTTATTTCTAAACCCATTTCAATACAATTTTGTATACCTTTTCTAAAACTTTAAAATGAAATTTACCTGTATAGTCCCTTAAGGGATTAATGTAACCGATATACCTAACAACCAGTTAGTAAACAAAGGTATTCCCACAAGTTACATTTGTCTTTTAGGCAACCAAACTGTCGTATTATATTGTGAACTTCGGCATTTAAAAGTAACTCAGTACTTAGTGTATGAAAATTGTACTAAATCAATTAAACAAAGGAAAATACTATGAAACTGTTATACAAATTATACAAAATAACCACACAGTTAAAATTATTTTTGTTTCTAGTTAAAAGAATGCCCAGGAATATCAAAAACAAAAGTAGAAGATTTAAGAATTATATTAAAGAGAGAGATCATCAAATTGATCAATGCTTAAATGTCATCGATTCTCTTAACACTAAAAATGTGTAACTTGAAAAAAAAATCATGAAATACCACAGCGAAATCATACTGAACAGTATACCAGACTAATAAATTGTATAGAAGTACACGGTGTACCTGAAACCAGGGGTAAGAATATTATAACGTTTATTCGGTAAACTTTATTGGTAAAGCAGGTTTGCTTTTACATTTTTTTATGTAAAAAAACAAGTGCAAAATATTAAATAATTCACTACTATTTATTTATAAATAAATCACTGTATTTATAAATAAAAAATTTATTTATAAAGAGATGTGACCCTGGCGCCACCCAGTGTAGGATAAAGGGATAGAGCGTGTGTGCATCTGGCAGAGGGCGTCATTTAACATTCTGCTTGCAGATCCTGTCGACCTTCTTTTTAGTTAAATGTCTCTAGCATGTCAGGTGCGAAGTTGAAATTCGTTTAAACTTCTTTTGAGGTTGATAAGTTGATAATATAAATTGATTTTGGTGCACATTTACGTATTTCCGTGTAATCAATTGTAGTGAACACAGGAGTTTAATATTGTAAGTTTATTTTTCTTTTAGAAACGTCTTTCAGGTTGGTAATTACATCTTTAGTGTTTTAACTATATTTTTTGGAAGCTTTTGTTTTCGGATTTTTTGATGAAATCCATTTGAAGTCAATTGCGGATCTAGTTTTAAAGAAGATATCAATTTTAAGAAAATACTGTTTAAGACGAAAACTTTTCCCTTCGGGACCCCTTCGGAACGTTTTGAAATTTTATGGTTTGTTATTCCATTAGAATATCATTTCTCCTTGTTAAAAGTAGATTATTAATCTAGAATTTACGCGTAGAAGAAAATCCTCCACATAATTTAGTATTCGCCTGTGAAATGGCCGCTTGAATCAAAGCGGCCAAATCATCTTTTTCAAGTTCCATTCTTGGTTAATCAAGAAATTTATGGGTGCAATTGGTTATTAATTCATTGCTGTTTTTTGGACTGCGAATTAAATAAAGCTTTCTATGGCTTACACCATTCACCAACCAGATGACTTTAGATTGATGCTTTGCTACAAGTTGGCTGCTTTCTGAACATTTTAGAATCGTCTATCTAAAATATCATCTATTTCAATAAATACGTATTTACGTTACCTGCAGTTCTGCAAGAAACACTCAGCTACAGACATGGTTTTTTAGTTAATTTGCAGACTTTTGTGTAACTGATAGGGATGATTTCGTGCCAAATTCTCTATGGTATGTCACATATATTTGTTTAGGAGCATACCTGTACTGTGTTAATAAAATTAATATTTAGTAAACCATAGGTTTACAAATTTACTATCTTCTAAACTCTTTTGACATATTATTTGTTACTATTGTAAATTATCTCTTTAAGTGTTTAACTATTTGAACTCAGATAGCTTCTACATTTTTTGCTGATAAGAATCATAGCTTGAGCTTTCATTATTTTCTAGTATCTTATCAATATTACTGCAATTATCCCCAAACATATTTTAGTGTCATTTTTATGTATATATATCATACGTTGCATCAAAGGAGATCTTTGCATTGCGCGGTTTTTTATTTAAAATTGTCTATTATAAACTTGGTGCGGCACAAATTTTGCAATTTTTAAAATTTAACGATCCTTGTTATAGACATAGATATGTCCCAACTTTTTTTCCCACCTTCGCGAATTAATTATCACTTACAGGCGTCAATTAATCGAATACTTGTTAATAAATGTAAAACTGTTTACATATTTTTGACTCTCTCAGCATTTAAAACTGAAATAATGAAAATTCATACTTCTATCTCTTACTGATGGTTGTGGCCATTCGCGTTATTGGAGAAACCTTGAAATGTAAAGAGGCTTCGAGTCGGGACCTGTGTACTGGTACATATAACTGCACCAAAGGCAACAATTTGGGGCAGTCTATTCTATTATAAGCTTATAAATAAAGCAGATGTCTCCCAATTCCCTTCTTTTATGTAACCTGATTATACTAAATTCGTTCCTAACGTCCTGATATTCATTATAATGAGGATATCTGCCATGAGCTTTAGAGTGTAAATATTTCAAAAACTTATTTTGAACAGTTTCAATTTTATTTTGATATGTATTTATGCCAGAATTTCATACTACCGATGCAAACTCTAGTTTCGATCTTACCAAGGAATTATACAATAATTGTATCGTTGTTGTATTTAAGATTTTTCGTAGCTCTTATTAAGAAACCAAGATTTTTTGTCGCCGGATAATAGAGGTTCGTTTTAAGTAGTTGCCATTAATGGTATATTGATATAGACTTGGATGCTTTTTTAATGTGAATGTCATAGTTTTACATTTATTGATGTTAAGACTTAGTTTATTTATGTTACTCCAATGCATTAATGAATTAACATTGTTGTTGTGTTGTTTTGTTTTGGTGATCATATATATTAGAAATTTCTTTATATATCTTGACATCATCTGCAAATATAAGATACATAGTCACATTTCCGAATACAGGACGGGAGACCATTAATAAATAACAGAAAAAGCAGAGGCCCCAAATTACTGCCCTGTGGCACACCCGAGTATACCAAGAACTTTGACAACTGAATTCCTTGTACTTGAACAAATTGAAATCTGCTATGTAAGTAAGATCTTAAAAACTGTAACAAATCTATAGATAAACCTTACTGATACAATTTACGTAATAAAATATATCATGGTTAACAGAATCAAATGCTTTAGAAAAATCCTTGTAAAAAATTTGAAAAAATTGTCATAACTCCCTTATTATTTGAGTTATCTGATTCGTTCAGGTGTCAGATTAAAGCTAGTTTTTGATCTCTAGATATGCTAAGATACCATAGCAGTACATATTAGGGTGAATCTTATTTGGGTCATGAAATTTCGGTGTTGACGTGTGCTCATTTAATTCTAAAAAAAAACAAAACTTTTAAAACCAATACAAACTTCGTATATCTATTTTAATCATTCGCTGTAACGAGTAGAAGTTTCCTATTTAAAGCACGAGTTTTTTCAATTTTTATGTATATATTTGACCACTGGAACAAATTGTTGAGAAAACATTTGAAAATTATCGTAGTATAGTAGTATAAAATGAGTTTGGTATGACTATACTATGAATGTGTATATGATAAATAATATAAATTATGTATTGCAATTCCAATTATTATTGAAACGTTTACTGACGGACACAGTGAGATTTCGAGTGACTATGAAATAGTTTGTTAAAGACAAAGCTCTGTGAGCATTTGAGATGTGCGCCATGCTTTATTGCACGTATCTATTGGTATCTAGCAATCTAAAATAGTTAATTGTCAGATATTGTTTTGTACTATCTATATTAGAAATTTTATACTTTTGCGTCCACTCGACTTGTAATAGTGTAAAAATTAATTATAAGTTAAGTTACATTTTATTTAATTCTTTTATTACAACGTTGTGTACGTTACAAGCTGGTCCAGATCGAATCCGGATATAACCTGTGAAATTCAACAATTAGCAAGTTGTAAAATGGATGCTTAAAGAAAATGGTCGCCGAAAAGAATCGTTGTATCTAAGAAATTTATCAAAAATTAGCAAAGCAGGGCCAGAAGACGCCGCTTGATCATAAACTGCTTAACAAATTCCCTTAGAAAGAAGAGCCACAAAAAGCCGTTTAATTTTCTAAAAAACCGTTTATAAGGTAATTGTATTGTTTATATAGATTGGTGCAAGAAACAGTATCGTTATTAAAGTTAATTGCAACAAGAGGACAGTGAATCCAGTTGCATAAAATATTCAATGCAGTAAGTAATGCAAGAATAATTTTAAGAAGAAACAAATAAGCTTGTCTTCATCTTGGAAGGATCTACTATTGGATACGTGTACGAGTTAGCATAGCATGAAATACGCGCTTCCTGTTCTCGTCTGAAAGTAAGCAGAAGTAACATTGCAAAGCTACCTTCAATATGGACCTTCGTTGAAAATTTGTGGTTTTTATTTATATTTACTGATAAAGATCATGCGTTAAGTGATGTCAAGTGTACTGTCAAACGCAATGTCAGACAAATGTTAAAAGGTATTTTTTGCTGTCTGTGTACCTATGTATGTACTAGAACTATGTTATTTTATTTGCTTATATCAGTAAAAATACATTAAAATGTCTCCAATAGAAAAAAAGTTAGTGAAGTCATTAAAAATAAAAATTAATAAATATATTAATCAAATAGAAAGAATTGAAAGGTTCGTAAAAGGAACATAATTTAGACTCCCCATCAAATGATTTAAAAGACCAGTTGTTGGTCAGAAAGACAAGTCTTATTTAGTGAATATTTTGAACAAATACAAGAACTGGACTCGTAAGTCATTTGTTTAAACTCCAGTCAGGCCTTGAGCAAGTCTAAAAATGATGAAATTTCAAATATTTACTATGACTTGTTGGCATTTATTGATAATTTTGTCCGAAAATGTGATGAAAAGACAAAAGTTAGGTTAGTAAGTGAGGCAAGTAATTTTGTAAAAATTGACTCAAATTTTAGGATAACGCTTTTATAACTCTCAACAGATTATTAACAACACTTTTGCTATAGCTGGTTAACCAACACTAATCTATCTATGAAATGGAAATTTATAGAAACCATTTTAATGCTGAATCAATGCAGCTTCATTCAACAGGTAATATCTAAATCTCACAAGGGGTACTCTTACTCCAACTTCTAGTCAGTAAATGCTGCAGGTAAAGCATTTTCGCAAACCCTAGGACCCTAGGTCATTCGTTATGTGCCTTTCATATTGGTTAATTATTATTTATTGTATAAACATTCAAGTACTTCAAACAAATGTATAACTAGGGAACGTGTCAGCTACCCGTGCCCTCCCAATAATATACAGTTACCCAATATAATATATAGTTAGTTGTTAATGTGATTATCTGTTCTTCCAAAAAAAGGGATAGGTATTTTTACAAAGGACCTTAAAACTCTGTGCTTGACAAACATCTTTATTTAATGCTATTATTCAAAGCCACATAGTTATTTATGAAGAAGAAACGAAAATAAAATGAGAATAAGAAGAAAATACATTGATGGACGAATAAATCATTTTAATAAACTCTCGTTTTGAATATAAGCACTTTATTATATGTTTACGAATATCGTCCCAATTGTCGTTTTCAAAACGCACCTTTTCAATCATTTATTTTCAAATATTTAATCAACTGTTTAAGAACGTACGAATCTAATAAATTAACTTGAAGAGTATGTCAAAGCGTTGAAATGTCAAGACACAAAAGGTGTAGATAATAAATAGGACAATCGTCACATCTGAGCAACGTCGTAGAGGCAACCGTGACCTACCCTTGCATTATATGGTTTACAAACCACTTCGGCGACCCTTAAACACGGCCGCACCTTTTACCGCCGGAAAACACTATTAACTCCGACGACTTGAGAACCGAAACATGCACTTATATGTAAGGGAAAACGCGATATCCTACAATGATTTTTCCAGTCAGGATTATAAAAAGTCAGTCAGTTTAAAGATAACTAACGTTGATCATGGTGTTTAGTGTAATAAATTATTCTCGAGATTGTAACATTAAAAGCTATTAAAACAAAGCTCTACGATTGGTCCAGTCCGTCAATTTGTAACAAGTTAATTTTTTCCAAAATAAATATACAAGAGCCCCCACGATTGGAAACCAATTTGTAATAGACCCAAAAGTTATCAAAAACAACTCAATTCATCAACAACTAATACTTCACTTTTGCTTATTAGTGTGCCTTGGCTTAGCTAGAACTTTAGCAATTACTATATCTACATTAAATTATTTTAGGACGTAGGTGAATCTGATACATCGGTAAATTGGTTGAAGAACTATGGAGATAGTTGCCAGCGCAATTGATTCAATGCTTGAAATATTAAACAGTTATTAACAATATGTCTCCTCAAGAACGAAGTTGTATTTTACAGTGAGATTATTTGGCTCTAATTGTGCAAAAGCCAAATATCAGATTAGAACACACTTCAAGTTATACGATACAAACTATAGAATAATCAACACCAGGTATATTTTTTATTCATTTATTAACATAAAGCAAAAATAAATTGTCATAAGTCAAGTAGTGGTAACGGAAGGTAACGCCTTCGTACGATTCAGGTATACTTTTAACTATATATTAATCATATAAATCGTATCAGACAACAGATCAATAATGATTACTTAAGGATATATACAATAACAGATTTACTAGGGAAACCTTCTCAACACATGACGGTCAAAAGGATTGAAGGATTTCGCTATCTACAACATTCGTTGTATGATTACAATTCTTTGGATTTTCGTGAGTGATTATTTAAATAAAACCAACCAAACATAACCAGTTGAAAATTAGACCTCCTACCTATATAAACGGTTTGTTATTAATGAATAAAGACTTTTCATACTTGCAGAATTTTCTCATCACTTTTTTCCCATCAGTTTTTTTTCCCAGCCCCCTGAATGTACTTCGCCCAGTTTTGGTACCTTTCACTACTATCCATTTTTTTCTAGAGCCCTCTGACTTTGAAAGCGTATTGCTCGAAAACTACTGAACCAATCTAAATATATTAAAAACGAGCAAATAGTTAATTTATTTCTACATGCAACAGTAAAATATTATATTTCTAACTGGTATACTTTTATTTTTATCGGACGATACGTAATAAAAGGTACCCATTTTTAGGGACAATTTCATTGAAAGTAGGTTAACTAATTTTTTTCTCAGAAAATATATGTCATATATCTGTGAGATTTTTATAAGGGTTAGAAAGAGACCTTGCGATTCTTATGCTATTAATTCTCAGACAAAAACGCGTTTTATTTAAAATTTATATGAAAAAACAGCGAACTATGCGTTCTTGTTTTTTTAATAGAGATAGCGTCAAAAAAATTTCGCTAAATCAACACTTTTCAAGTAGACATTATTTTGCAATAACAAAAAAAACATTTTTTGTCCAAACCGCTCGTCAGTAAAATCGTTTTTTTGTTTCTGCATTTTTATTGTTAAGATTAGGAACAGTTTTTTGAAGAAGATAATGTCTACATATGAAAAGTGTTGATTTAGAGGAAAAATTTTGACGCTATCTCTATTAATAAACAAGAACGCATAGTTCGCTGTTTTTTCATATAAATCTTAAATAAAACGCTTTTTTGTCTGAAAATTAATAGCATAAGAGCCGCAAGGTTTCTTTCTAACCCCTATAAAAATCTCACAGATATATGACATATACTTTCTGAGAAAAAAATTAGTTAACTTACTTTTAATGAAGTTGTCCCTAAAAATGGGTACCTTTTATTACGTATCGTCCGATAAAAACAAAAGTATACCAGTTATATAATATACCAGAATAGATAATACCAGAAATATAATATTTTACTATTGTATGTAGAAATAAATTTATTATTTATTCGTTTTTAAAATATTTAGATTGGTTCAGTAGTTTTCGAACAATACGCTTTCAAAGTAAGAGGACTCTAGAAAAAAATGGATAGTAGTCTAATGACCAAAACTTAGCCATTTGTAGTTACATTTGTTTAGTTACAATTTTATTAGTTACAATTTTCTCTACTGGAAAGACAAGAACTGTAGCTTTACAAAAGTTCAAAATTGATGAAAATAGGTAAAGAAATTACTGAGTTATAGCGTGAAACAGTCACAAAAAAGTTTTTTTTTTGAATGTTTAAGTTTCAGCGGTTCAAAATGATATTTATTCAACAAATTTTTTCTCTTCATTTATTGAAGATATATTTTGTTTCATTTTTAGGAAATTTTTGTTTTTTCAAATTAACAAATGACCGAGTTATGGCCAATAATATGCAAAACAACAATTTCTTTTCATTATTTTAATTTATCATTAATTCATTATAGTCCAGTGTCCAGTCAATCTGTATATTTTACCTTGCAAAAAGGCAAGTAGTTTTGGTTTTTGGATATATTTTGCATGTTGGGACCCTTATTAGAAATTTAAGCTTTTTCCATCCACTTATAAATGTGCCTCTCCAGTTTTCGTACCTTGCACTGCTCTAACGACTAGACCTTAGACATTTCTTGTCGCATTTTCTACTGCGAAGAGAAGAAGACTTGCTTTACAAAAGTTCAAATATAATGAAAATCGGCAAAGAACTGACTGAGTTATAGCCTAAAGAAAACAAAAAAAAACTTTTTTATACGGCCTATATGTAAAGCTCTACTTCACTCCCGCAAAAGACGGAGTAAAGTAGCTATTTTACTCCCTATGGAGTAAAGTAAAATAAATGCGTTATATCCAAGGAAACCTAACCTACTATGCTAAAATTATGTGATTTTGGTGTTAAAAAGATTCAATTGTCAGAACGACATTTAACGGTATTTTTGAAAATTTCAGGCATTTTGTGATTTTGCGATTAAATTCTTTAGGTCGTGCAAAAATAGCGTATACACTACAGAACTAAAGAGCCTTTTAATCGCGTGTGTTTATTGCCCTGGCTTACTCTCGGGAAAATAAACTTCACATTCAGGATTAAAAGATGCACTTTAGTCCATTGGCATATAATATTTTCAGAAATTCTTCATGTTTCAGTGATGAAGTTTATAAATTTGTATTAATAGTCCAGTCAATCTGTCAGAAAAACTGGCCTTACCTTGCAAAAGATCAGGTTATGAATTGTGGATATGCTTTGTATGTTGGGGTCCTTATTAAAAATCCAAGTTTACGACATTGGCGCACCACCGCCATATGAAAAACAAATGAAAATCTCGACATTTCTTCGGTTTTCTAAGAATATATTGTAAACGATGTGTTTTACGCCGAAAGTGGTTATTTTTAATTTTAAAGTAGACTAGATTTGCTACACTTTGAGCGTTGCCGAGATACAGCTAGGAGAGAATGAGAATCTGGACTCATCATCTTGTTTTTGTCCAAAAAATGCTGCCATTCATTCATGCACTTTTTTATGTCGAGGGTGTACATCTGTATTTGCAAGACATGTTGACATAATTGGAAGAATGAATGGATGCTGCTAAATACAATAAATTCACAACTGAAGGATATTTCACCATCAGATGCACATAAGAGTTTTGGTCAGGTTTTGTTCTCTGCTCATATCTGACCATAGAACAAATACTGATGAAGATATAGCCTTTCAGGCTATAACTCAGTCATTGCTTTACCGATTTTCATTATTTTTGAACTTTTGTAAAGCTACACTTCTTATCAAAACACCAATACTGGGTGAGGTATATTCAAGGAGCTGGGAAAAAACTGGAAGTGATGGGAAATTCTGCAAGTATGAAAAGTCTTTATTCTTCAATACCAAACCGTTTATATAGGTAAGAGGTTTGTGTATTTATTTTTTTGTAGCACAGTGTTATTATTATCAGTCGTTTAAAATTAAATAATGGCTGCTTCTCCTGACTTGATGAAACTCTATAATCGTGAAATAAATAAATGAAGGTAATGAAAAGTTTCACAGATTAAAAACTTTAACCCGTACTTAAGTCATTTTTCAATCCATCTGTGTAGATGATTAAATTATCTCCTAAATCAGTGAGTATGGATTTAAATATTAATTATTTAAAGTTTACTGTCTCCAGCCTTACTTTGTGGAACTCCATAACCATGAAATATAATATAAATACAAAGATTAATTCTAGTTTCACAAGTTTTATTAGATTATTAACCTGACAATATTGTTTCGACATTAAATGTCACTATTAAAGGTAGATAAGGTTGATAAACAACACGTTGCTAAGGATAAATACAGAAAATAGATAGCTATATACAATACATACAAAAACTAAATATCTAACACTGCTAATAAAGGAGAATTACTAAGCTCAGTTTGTTCATTCATTAAAGACGTACGGTTGTTTATGTTTGTATATTTCAAAAGATTCTAAAATGTCTAATTTGTGTTTGTTGTTGCAAAAATGTAAGAATTTGATGTTTTTTTGAGGTGCCATTAGGTAGTTCTGTTCCAAAATTGTTTGGCATAATTCGATCTTTCTGAATGTTTACGTCTATAAGAGCGTACGTGTTCTTTGTATCTTATGTTGAAATTTCTAAGTGTTTATCCAACATAAACCGAGTTATAAAAAGAACAATTCAATCGGTAAATGCCAGATTTCATGATATCTTGTGTTCTGTCTTTAGCATTGAATAAAAATGAAAAAGTGTTCGTGTTTTGGTTTTATAGGTTATTTTGTAATTGTTGGTTTTTCGTATTATAGTTAGTTGCAATTTGTTCTGATTTCTTGTATGCCAAAGTATGGTATTGATATGTAGTTTGTGTCTTGTATTTGAGTGTCAATTGGAAATATTCTTTTGATAGCTAACCTATAATCTCTTTGTTAAATAAAAGTGCCAGTCATGTTATGGTTGTAATGATTTGCATGTGCAATAAGCACATGTTTCGGGAAAGTTTTTGCCGATTCTGGTAGATTGTACAAGATTTTGTATGTAAAACCGTCTAATCCAGGAGCGGTATTTCTGCTAGTTTTTAAAGCTAAATCCAATTCAGCATGCGTAAAAGGATTAGATAACGTATGGCGATTTAAAGACTTACACCTGTCTACTACCGGAATCAATTAGGATGTTATTAGAAGTACACGCAGGACCTAGTTTATCCAAGATCCTTTCCACAAGCTATTTATTCAATGTAGGTTTTTTATTGTAGAATTTATGGGAAGTCTAACATAATGCCAAGTTTGAGAGATCGATGTACTCTTATTTATTTTATTTAAATAGCCAATATAGGCCAATAGCCAACTATTTCTCTACTTTGATTTGAAAAGAAGCTTGCTTTAAGCCGCAGTCTTTTAATAAAGGGTATCTAAATTTCCTCGTCTTTTAAAAACCTTTAAGCTTTCTACTTGTGTTTTAACCATAGCTGAACATCCTTCATCCCACCAGTAAGGCCTGGGAGACAAGGGTGTGAAAGGCTTTTTAACAGGCATGCATTTAGATGCTGTCATTGAAATAGCTTTAAATAAGTAATTAATTCTTTGGTGATTATCTAATTTCTTATTCGTTAAGAATATTGTTTGCAGTTCATTCTCAATAGTAGATATGTAGTTTGAAAATCGTCCAAATCGGCTCGCATACCATTCCATTTCGTTGCTGGATGCATTTCAAACGCTGAGAGAGAACTTTGTATTTCTATTTCAATGGGACAGTGATCAGAATCCAAGGTGCCTGAATGTACTGTCCACTGTACTATATCTGCTACCTAGTGGGGAGATGATGGATAAATCGACAGCGGAGTGTTTACTATTACGATTAATTCTTGTAGGGGTTCCATCGTTTAAAGTAACGAGTTCAAGGTCTTATAGCCTGAACCAAATTTCTACCACCAACGTCATCTGGGGTAGGCTTCCATGAACCGTGGTGAACGTTGAAATCGCCACAAAAGATATCAGAAGTAAGATTAAATTTAAGAAACTAATACTAAATAATTATTTATGTTTGGGATATGCATTGCTAAACCTAGCGTAAAGTTCCTGTTTATCTCAACTCTTAACTTCTTGATGACTAATACTTTGCAAAATTAAAAACCCAAAGCCGCCGTAACCGTCCTCACGACATTTTTGTACCAAGTTGTAACCTTTTATGTTAAAATTATTATTAGGCTTTAGCCAGATTTCGGAAAGAATCAAAATTTTTATTAAGATCTTCTAGAAGACTATCTTTATTCGCAATTAATGACCTGCAATTCCATTGTAAAATATATACTAGGTAATTTGTTTTTAGGTGTATTTGTATTAGTCATTGCGTTTTTGTTTAATTATAGTAATTTCTTTCGCTATCTATATCTGATTCACTATTTACATCCATTACACCTCAATCTGGCAGATCAGAGTCAAAGTTTTCAATAACTTTCCTTATTTCGGAGTGAGAAATCACGTGAGCTGAAAATAAAACATTTGATGTAGTTATTTGATTTAAAAATGATTTAAGTAGTAAAACAGATTTTTCTTTATAATTTATGAGTTCATTCCTGTAAGGATTTGGAATGATTGGTGTAGACTTAGGTTTAGGGTTAAAAGTTTTTTGTACTGACAGTTGAAGCAACAATGGGTTTCCTTATAGTAATTATAGGTGTAGGTTTACCGGAAATGGAGGGTAGTGAGGGGAAATCATTAATGTTGTGCAGTACAGAAATCTATTGCTTGTTACGATTTTTATACAGGATGGATTATTATAAAACTTTTCAGCTTCTCTAAATGTTACATTTTCCTGAACCATAATTGTTGCTTAATACTTTTTTTATAAACAGGACATTTTCGTGAGATCGAAGGGTGCTCATTATTTTGGTAGTATATACATAAACAAGGGTTATTACACTGCTCATCGGTATGATTAGTGTTTGTGCAATTCCTACATCTATAATCTTGAGATCTGCATTCCCAGCTGAATTACCGTAACGTAAACAACGAAAACATTGTACTACTGGCTGTATATATGGTTCTACACAAGAACAGAACTTACACAAGTTTATTTGAATATTTTGTGGGATTTCGTTACTTAAGAACTGTAAAATGATGATTTGTCTATTAAATAATGAGGTATTTCCATCTTTATCTACCACTTTATGCTTCATTCGCTGAACGTATACCACATGTTTTGTGGAGATAATAGCTTTCAATAAATACTCTTCGCTGAAAAATGTATCTACCACGTGAACTACCCCCTTTTTATATGTATAGAATTTTGGTGTATATGCCCATTAAATTATTTTTCGCCATAACCTCGTGGTTTACTATAGAGTTTGCGACTTATAAAGATTTAAAAATTACTTTTACTCTGTTAATTCCAGCCATTTTTATGACTTCTACATCATTTTTTAAAGAATCATTCGTAAGTAGCTTAGGCCCTATTTTAATTGGAAAAAGTTATTCCTACATTTGCTTTATTATGTTCAACCAATAAACAATATAATTATGGCCAATAGGTCAAAATAGTCACCTTGTCGATAACGATGTTCTAAATCTATTAAATTATTTACATTTTAATTAGATTCAATATTTTCACTAAAGATCGTTGTCCCGGACGGCTTATCGTCGCACGTCTCTTTACCCATAACTTACTTTAATCATATTTTATTTAATTTTAATACACTGTGTTTTTCTATAAATAATTCTTCCAATTGTTTAAAGGGTGTGAGCTTAATATTGTCCGTTAACAAAATCACGATTCCACACTTAAACACTTATAAGAATAAACATAAAGATAAACACTTCGAAATTTTGACATAAGATATGAAGAACACGTGTGTTGTTCCATCCTGAAAAATCTGAATCTTAATAATCTGAAAATTATGCCAAACACCTTTTTAGAACAAAATCACACAATGACTCTTCAAAATAATATTAAATTTCTATATTTGTGTAATAACAAACGCAAAGACACTTTAAAAGCTTTTGAGATATACAAACAGAAACTCAGGGTACCTTTAATGAATGAACAGATTGAGCTCAGTAATTCTCCGTTACTGGAAGTGTTAGATATTCAATTCTGATTATTTTTATCTTTTTATCTAGTTACCTATATTTTGTATTTACCTTAACGACGTGTTTGTTTATATTTATATTTCCTTTAATAATGACAGCTTAGCTGTCGAAACAATATTGACAGGTTATAATTTCATAAATACTGTAAAACTTTCTACTAATTTTCATTTTAATATATTCTTCTACGTCTTCTTCAGTTCTTTCAGTGCCGTCTGCCTATGGTATCCAATTTATAAAAACTGGTATAACCTACAATGCTATATTTTTTATAGCAACACATGATAACATTTTTTCAGACTGGAAGTATTTTCAAGACGTTAGTACCTTTAGTTTTCAAGAAAGAAAATTAAAGAAAATTTTGTTTGAAAAGGTGTCAAGTGTTGTGTGGTAACATGGTGATTCTGAAAATGCAATTTTTTTTAATTATTTTTGTTCGGAAATTTAAGGTTATCCGATTTCGTAGGATTTAAATCTGGTAGACTTGGTTTTTAACTTCTAAATAAACTATTAATTCTCGTGACTCAAGCCAATAGAATTCGCCTTGCTAGTTCAATCTTTTACCGGAGCGCTGAAAGAATAATTGAATCACTGATTTCAGAAAGTCCAATTTCGGCCAGATTTGAGTTATATACGGGATGACCTTCGAAATACGTAGACCTATCGATTGAGCACATAAACAACCCAAGTTCAATACGTTAAAGATATCTTACACAACCCGGAAATATAGGTTGAGTGCAGAAACACCCTTAGTCCGCCGACCTTGCGTAGGATGTTTAAAACTGTTGTTTTTCAGTTCATGTTACTTATAAAGTCATTAGTTTAGTTTGATTTTATAAAATGTTCATTACTTTTAATACATTTTAAAAAAAATATGTAGTTAATTTTTATTTGATGCAGAAACCACCTAAGTCCATGTGACATTTGACCTTTCAACCTCTCTTGGGATAATTGATATTCACATATTGTAGGATTTTTTGAAGCTGTGGTGCTAATGTAACAAATGGGTTATTTTAAAGTTTATATAAAAATAATTAGGGAAGTTAATTAGTTTTTTGCATTTATCTCTGAACACGTCATTTGTGACTTAGGTTGTTTCTGAAATAAGTGATTCGATTATGCGACTTAATGTGACATCATCGATGCGTGAAGACCGCTTTGGAAACCCCTTCTTATAGGCTTATAGGTTTATTTCTTATAGGCGATGTGGCTTATTTACCGAAATCTCAAGCCGAGTATGAACGAAAGAGTAAATTAAAAAAGTTATAACGGTGCCAGAAATTAGACAGACGCCAGCTTCCGACACAAAAATCAATTTTCGATTTTCTGCTGCTGTGATTGTTGTATCTACTTTTTTCTACATGCCGCATTTTTGTATGATTTCTGTAAAGTTATTACATTTTTATTTATTTTTACACCACTGATGTTCCTACCTTTTTTTCTTTGATTACTTCAGAGATTTCTTTGAAACATATGTTTTTTAACCAAACTAAATAAACAAAGCTTAAACTTTCAAACGAAAAGTTTACCTTAATTAAACTAGATTAGAACACAAAATACGACACTTACTGTATATAAAATGCTCAAAGTTGCCGGCTTGAGATTTAGCTCTTTCTACAAATTTAAATTTCAGGTCGTAGGTATTGGTTCTGCAGTTGTCTAATTATTAAAGGAATGGATAAAGGTTTCAAAACACAATAATATACACTAGAAGGGTGCCATCTGATTATGAAGTTTAATAAACAATAAATAAATAGATCAAATAGATCAAATAAATCTAGTAAATCTGTCTGAAATCACTAATCAGAAAATGAAATCAGACCGATATAAATTTAATGCAAAATATTAGTTAATTTCAACAAAGTCAAAATTTAGTTTAATGATGATATGAATAAAAACTTTCATAATTATATGGTTCAGTCTTACTGGTTTTAATTAACTTTAAAATCATATTTATTTTAGAAAACACAAAGAAGAAAAATAAGATATAAGAAAATTACAAATTTTAATCTTGTTTATTGTTTCCAGCCTTATTTTGTGGAACTCCATAATCATGAAATAAATAAAGATTATTAAAAGTTTCACAGTTTTATTAAAATACAACCTGACAATATTGTTTCGACAGCTATGCTGTCATGATCAAAGGTAATATAATTATAAACAAACACGTCGCTAAGGTAGATACAAAATAGGTAACTAGATAAAATAATAATAATAATCAGAATTAAATATCTAATACTTCCAGTAACGGAGAATTACTGAGCTCAAGTTGTTCATTCATTAAAGGTACCCTGAGTTTGTGTTTGTATATCTCAAAGGCTTCTAAAATGTCTAATTTGCGTTTGTTATTACAAAAATGTAGGAATTTAATATTATTTTGAGGAGTCATTGTGTGATTTTGTTCTAAAAGGTGTTTGGCGTAATTCGATTTTTCAGGATGTTTATTTTTGTAATGACGTACGTGTTTTTTATATCTTATGTCAAAATTTCGAAGTGTTTGTCCAATATATACCGAACTACAAAAAGAACAATTTAAACGGTAAATGCCCGATTTCATGATATCATGTGTTCTGTCCTTAGCATTAAATAAAAATGAAAAAGTGTTAGTGTTGGTTTTAAATGTTATTTTATAATTGTTGGTTTTTCTTAGTATATGTGCAATTTTTTCTGATATTTTGCCAAAATATGGTATAGATATGTAATTAGTGTCTTCTGTTTGATTGTCAATGGGATATATTCTTTTGATAGCTAACCTATAATCTTTTTGTTTAATTAAAGTGTCAATCATGTTCGGATTATAATGATTTGCATGTGCTAATTGTTTAATGGTTGATATCTCTTTGTTAAAATCTGATTTTGTTAGTGTAATAGTTAAAGCTCTGTGTACTAATGATCTGTAGGCTGCTATTTTATGTGTATTATGGTGACAAGATTCATTTGGTATTGTTATGTCTGTTTGTGTTGGTTTTCTGTATATGGAAAATTCAAATAGATTGTCTGCGTTAATCTTGATATTTAAATCTAGAAAGTTTATAGCCCTGTTTTGTTCCGTTTCTAGTGTAAATTTTATATTAGGGTGGATACTGTTTATAAGAATTAAAAATTCAATTCACTCAAGATAAAGTAACTGAATGCAACCATAAAACTTCAATAAGATTTGCTTATTAAATTAATTTTAAGAACCATCGGCAAATGTTCGTTTTTTCTTAAAACAACCCACTTATTATTTAAGTCCGAGTTGAATTTATAAAGCACATAACTCGGATTTCATTATTGATCCGAGATTTAATCACTAAAGATAAAGTCTGTAGTTATTGATTTTTTATCGGTATTTCGGTACGAGAACTATTTTTATCGATATACGATACGATATTTATTTTCATCGGTAAACTGTATTAAAGCTATTACACTTTTAATAGGAAAAAACTAGATTTCCCGTTCTTTAAAAACACAAACATCCGGAAAAATATTTAACTGTATAACGGTACTTTTATTAACCGCAAATTCTTAATTAACATCCGAAAACTAATTACACAACGATATTTTTGTTAACTGCAAATTTTCAATTAATTAGGCAGGGGCATCCGATACCGGCCATTATCTATAAACTGTACTGTATTCAGACCATTGGCTGAATTGTTAAACTGCACTGTCTCGAATCCGCAACTAAAGTCAAGTGAACCCTCTGTTTTTAAGACGCTGGGTTCTTTTTACTGTGTCGAAATGCTTTTTATTTAAATGCAAGTCGACTTCAACCAATCACAGGGTCGCGTGTTTTGGCCTAAACAAATCAGGGCTATACAGTCCACGTGTAGTCAATAGGGGAAGTTTTCTTAATTCCAATACTAGATTTTAACCCTAAAAGACTAGAAATTACGCAGTTTTGTTTTCACGAAAGAGAAAATGTAAACCGGTGTTATTTTAAAGCAAGTACAGCAGTCATATCATGTTTTTAGGCGCAGATGTAAATAACCGAAAGAGATTTTTAACACGTAGCAAATATCATATATTAGATAAAAGAGATTTTTTTATAGTATTTTCACGGAACACCAAACTACAATATCTATGGGAACTAAATAAAGTTAGATTTATCACGAACCATATTTATTAATTTTCAAGTCATTTTAACCAACGTACACGAGCGTAAATAAAACACAGAAAGAAATAATTTATTGCCCAAATGTTTTTATAATTCTAAGAAGATTTGAAATACAACCTTTTAAAATAATTTTTATATGTTTATTTGTACCAAATACTAACACGAGTTTATATCGCAAGAAGAACGCAAATTTACAGGACCGGAATTAAGATTTCTCAGTAAATATGTAGACAAAACTACATTTATTTAGAACTGATAAAAAAACCGTTACAACTTCGCCTGTGCTGTCTTCTTTTACGCCTAAAACTTTTTTAAACTCATTTTCTTTTTGCGTATCTTTAATACATTATCAAATTTTCTATTTGCTGAGAAAAATTGCTTCTTTTTATTTTTATTTTGTATCTAACATGCAACATAATCACACAAACCCATAATTGAGGTGGCGGAATTATCCAATTTAGTAATATCCTATCAGCCCAAGTGAGATTTGAACCCACGACCTTAGCTTAGCGACGTGTGGGAAACCAATATCTACAGTTTGAGTTTCAATTTTAGTCTGATAATGAGAATAATTGTTAAAATACACTTTAAGGATATGCTTACATAAAGGTGTATCCTTCCAATACAGGGTTCGTTGAAAAACCGATTTAGAGAAATATTTTTTCTATACCTAAGCTGTTTATAAATAAATTAATAAATTGTTTGCAATGATGTGTAGAATATTCGTAATAATTCGAAAAGACACTAATAAAAGTATGGTTTTTTTATTATTAATATGTATCTATTAATAACTGATAATGTCTATATATCGTATTTGGTTATTCTTACGGTATAAAAAGATTCCTCTAAAGAAATTGGTATCCTTCAGTTACGTTGGTAAACTTTAATTATGAAATATAATATAAATACAAAGATTAGTTAAAGTTTCACAAGTTTTATTAATATCTTAACCTGACAATATTGTTTCGACACTTTGTGTCATTATCAAAGGTAGATAAGATTGATAACCAACACGTTGCTAAGGATCAATACATACAGAAAATAGGTAAATAGATACATACAATACATAACAAAAACTAAATATCTAACACTTCTAATAAAGGAGAATTACTAAGCTCAGTTTGTTCATTCATTAAAGGTACTGTGCGTTTATCTCTGTATATTTCAAAAGCTTCTAAAATGTCTAATTTGTGTTTGTTGTTGCAAAAATGTAAGAATTTAATGTTGTTTTGAGGTGTCATTGGGTGGTTCTGTTCCAAAATGTGTTTGGCATGATTCGATTTTTCTGGATGTTTAAGTCTATAAGAGCGTACGTGTTCTTTGTATCTTATGTCGAAATTTCTAGGTGTTTGTCCAATATAAACCGAGTTACAAAAAGAACAATTCAAACGGTAAATGCCGGATTTCATGATATCTTGTGTTTTGTCTTTGATAATGACACAAAGTGTGGAAACAATATTGTCAGGTTAAGATATTAATAAAACTTGTGAAACTTTAACTAATCTTAGTATTTATATTATATTTCATGATTATGGAGTTCCACAAAGTAAGGCTGGAGACAGTAAACGCTAAACTTTAATTAATTCGCGTATTTAGATAATTATGTGTATTAGAATATATTACATCACACAATACTTTTTATAAGGAATATATATTATATTTAGATGGTAAAACTGTATAAAACAAAGATAATTATATTTGTGCCTGGTTTAACTAATTATAACGTTCAAAGTTAATCGTAATCCGCGTTTGAAGTTATTTAAATTCCATGAACTGTGTTCACAAAGCAACACGCATTTAAAACACACGTTAAAAGTCGGACTAAACTAGATTAGCACTTCTTTGGCCCCAAATTTAACCAGACTTTTAGACATAAATTAAGTTTCATTAACATTTCTACTTCTTACACAATAAGTTTCCAAATTTACCAAAAGTTTAAAAGAAGCACTTGTAAGATTACGTAAATTAAAAACCACGTGAAGACTATTTAATTTCCTTAATATACCGATGTGTTCCTTCATGCAAAATGCATCCGGTATGCAATATAATTTAGCACATTTATGTGAAATGAATATTAAAAGAGCGGACATACATTTATTATTTTTAGTCAAATCCGCGAGAGTGAAGTTTTTCACGAGTGTAAATGTGAAATGGCTCATATTTCTACTTGACACAAATGTAAATTTGTTTTAGGATTTGAAGCAGCGAAACTCGTTTTTACTCTTTTCTATTTTCAGTAACAAACAGCATATGTTCGGGGTAGCAACCCTACACCAAATGTAGCACAACTTTATCAAAATTTATTTTAATTAAAGCGAATACTAAAAACCAGTGCGACAAAAGAAAAACTTTTTACTTTTTTAGTAGGAAGTAATTATGACTTCATCTAATACATTCAACTACCCGACTAAAACTTCATCACAAGGTTTTATGTCGGAAGTTTCCATAACATGTCCAAAACAAACATATACTTAGTGTCTGTAATCTACTATTGTTGCAGTTATGTAACTCTGGGTAGCTTGTAATGAAATTTCTTGTATTTTCAGCTTGCAACTTAATCTCAGCAAACTACAGTGGAGAGATACTGAGGATATTCCTAGATCCATTTGTAGCGACCCTTGCCCTTCTGGACATATCAGAAATTATCAGGTAAGTTTAAAGCTACAAGTAAACTTATACGACTTCAGGTGGTAAAATAAAGCGTTTTTATAAAGATTTCTGAATAAATTTAAATATGTTCCAGGAAAGCGTCTTTCTCATTTAATAAATAAGTAAAATAATGAGAATGAGATCTAGGAAACCATATTGTATCACAAATAAAGTTAAAATAATGTGTAGATATTAATAAATTTAATTAAATGATATGTAGAACCTTGATTTTTTGCACCTGCTTTTCATATGTGAATTAATTAATTAAAATATAAAAATCGGTTTTGTAATGAAAATATTGTATTTTAAAAATCTTTATTGAACCCAGTTAAGTAAGATAAGATGAGAGGTGCATAATTTCAAACAAAGCCATACTTACTGAAGACTGCAACAGGCTGTCAAGGATTTCTTTTGTTTGAAATTCTGTATGATTCATATATAAAATAAAATATAGTAAAATATTTTCTACGTATATGTTCAATTATTAAAGTAACACGTTAATGCATTGACACTCCTAACAATTATGCAACCAATCTTACACGACAGCTGTGAGTTACAGTGAGATTAAAAGTTCCATCAACATCATTAATGAAGTTTTGCTCATTTGCTGTGAATTCACAACTAGTTACATAGTGATAAAAATCAAATATTTTATTAATAAAAATGCATAAGTATTTTAACAATCATAATCATTTCCTGTTGTAAAAAGAATTTACAACAGGTATTCAAAACTGTATTCTAAATAATTCTTAAACTATTTTTGTCAAAATACCAATGCAAAATTCCTAGTTACCGAATAATAATGAAATAGAAAATTATTAGTAACCAATTTTATTTTCTGGCATGATGCTTTAGATTATCTTTGAAAACATTATATGGGAATGCACCGCATTTCTTGCCTAATACACCATGTGTCAAATGACACAGAGCACTTATATCTCTTTTCTACAAATTAACAATTAGAGCATTCGTCTAATTCCAAATTAGCATTACGTTGTACACTTGACATACTGGCATATAAATCTAGTTGCAATGCGTTATCATCACGCACATTGCATATCTATCACAGTAATAATTTTTCTGAATCTAGCGGAAACTGATACGAGAATGCAGTTAACAATTTGTGTACAAATAACAAACATTCGTCAACGAATAACGCATGTGTGGAGCTGGGGTAAACTTTGTTCGGTAACGAATATGCAAACAATTCAAGATGCTCTTTAAGTAAATATGCTTTAAGTAAAACACTCCTTGATTAGTATTTTAAACAACTTCTTTGCTTTAATGAGAACTTCTAAAAACCCCTCCAAAGCTGTTGATAACGTATGTCTTCTCAGAAAGTAGATGCACATACATTTCTAATACTGCACAAAACCCCAGAGACCTGTTTTAGAGAGGAAGAGTTTATAAATTGGTTGCACTGTGCTACGTCAGCTTGTAATATGTATCTGCAAGTAGAAAACGCGAGTACACCGCACTAGCAAGTTTGAAATACTGTTTCTGAGGCAAATCTTTTTTTTATTTCACACCTACACTACGGGGGAACCAACAGCTGAGTTCATATGTCCCCCATCTAACATGCAACACGAATACGCACACCCATAGTTGAGGTGGCGGAGTTTTCCAATTAGAAAATTCCCGTCGCCCCAAGTGGGACTCGAACCCACAACCCTTGGAACACGAGTGATGCACTAACACCACTCGTCCACTGCCGGCCCCGAGGCAAATCTTTGTTAATCTTTTTATTAGGTACACCGTTTTCTGTTCTGTGTGTGTGTATTTAACGCTAGTAAACATTACATTCGTTGTAATTAATATTAAGCCATTAAATTGTGCATATGAGTGATTGAGTCATTGCTGCAAACTGCGGTATTGTGTGTGTGTATATGTGTTACAAGTATATTTATTAAAAATAGTTTATGATGTTTCTAAAGATTTTTGCTTTCACTTTTAATTAATTTTTATCGAAAGGTTCTTAGCATTTTATTCCTCTCAAAATCGCATTCCATAATAATAAAGTAAGAATATTACAATTACATATCTGAAAAGTGACAAACTTCAAATAAATAACTAAAACTTTATAAACTGGTAATTTTATTTAGCGATTACTGTTAACTTCCTGACAGATTACTCGTAAACTTAATTAACTTAAACACTTGAATTAATAATAACCTGGAATTACAAATTACATTAGGTGGTTAATAAGGTAAGTGCTTGCTTTGATTTAATTCTGAAAGAAAATAACTTCAGTTCAATGAAAACGTTTAGAAAATTAGAGAAAATGGAATTAATTTAATGGAAGGTTATCAAAGAGATGTACTATAGTTTACTTGTTAAGGCGATAGGACACGCTTACCCCACATTAAACGATCATTACAAGGCGCGTACTGCATCGCGACTACATCTACTAACGTCCATATATGAAACATCAGAAGGAAATACACTGAGTTATTTGTATTTTTACAAAAATACAAACATAACAAAAATAAAATGTTTAGTAGAAAAAAAATTAAATCAATTGGATAGTTAAATAGTTATAGAATGTGTAAAATATGTTAAACTGAACAAATTTCTAATAATTGTATAAATAAATGGCAATAAAAACAAAACATCGTTGCTATATATATTAAAACATTCCATTTCTAGACTAACTACATTTAATTGAACCGCATCAAGTATTTCCACCTAATCTATAAACAAATAGGTAACGGTTCAAATTTATATTTTATGCAAATTTTGTTTAATGAAATAACAATAACGAAATTAAGGTAAAAAGCTGCATTGCCCATCTCAGTTCCCATCATTTAGTAGGCTAATTCACTAATCTTTGTCGTATAGTGTCGAATTCTAGATGTGCATTTGTCGTGTGGTTAAAATTACAATCGTCCACATAACATCAAAATAATATCATCAAGTAACGTCGCTTATTTCGTATGGTAACATAGTTGGGCAGCTAATTATGTTTTTTGTTTCTATTTCGTGGCCGGCGTGCGGGATTCGCTTGCCGCCGTTGCCGGTTTCAGCCAAGTGCCCTTCTCTGTTCGATTAGGTAACGCACGGTAGGATAAACAAACAGAAATCTATTCTTTACTATAGATGTTTTTCTGAGAAATAGAATAAGGAATACATTAAGATAAATTAATTTAAAGTGTGGTCGTGTCTTACGTTCTTAACTTTTTGACTAGTGAATTAATTACAGACAGAATTTCGTTTATCTGTAACAGCATTTCTCAACCATTATCAATTAATGATAATGGTTAATAAATTAAGGTTACGGTTAAGTTAATAATACGGTTAATAAATTAACCTTATCAACATGTGGTCGCTTCCTGCTAGTTTTCGAGAAATCGCATTTTAAATTTTAGGTACGCATTTTGTACTCACAATACATTAAATTATATTAGTTACACCCTGCAGGTATATTCTAATTTTTTGCTGTAAACTGGCAAAAAGTATATTTTTTCAAAAAGCGGGACGTGGGACAAATTGTTAAAAATCGGAACTGTACAGCCATAAGGCGGGCGGGACGTACCTGAGCAATGCGGCCTGCAATCGAAAAGGGAGCCTCGCAAAACTCATCTTGCCCACTTCCAATTTTGGTCTTGTTCCACCACTGTGAGGCAGGCAGTGTGAATAGAGTTACTTTAAGTAAACATAAATATGTATGCAAAATAAATAATCTAGTTAATTAAATAAATAAATAGCCTTTAAATAAATTAGTTTAACTAGAAGGTAGCGAGTGCGTCGCGTGGCCGTCCATGGACTATGGTGCGTCCGCTGACTGCAACGCGCTCTTTAAAAAATTCTCCTACCAAAACTATTAAAACGTCCAACTTGCCATTTTGCATTTAAATGCAGAGATTTTCAAAGAATCTGTACAATTTTTTTCAGATTTTTAAAAATGTGACCTCAGCGATTTTTTGCAATTTTTAAACAATCCGTTTAGGTAAAATAAAAATACGTTTGGTAACAAAAAACTTTTAGTTTGAATATTTCCAAAGTTCTGCGTAATCTAGCAAATTGATGAATAAGAGTTATGTTCTTTAGTTGGTTGCTACCTCATAATTGATTTTTATCGAAATCCGTACGTGAAATCAACCTATTTTAGTGATCTATTTTTCATGGAATCACCCATAAGTCAATTAAGTACTGAAGGTCTATGTAACGAAATTGAGTCTTTCAAGAAGTCTTTTGTTAACTTTAATGTAAAAAAGGTTTTTGTTTTTCACAACAATAATAGTCATGATCAGATTAGACACATTTTTATGCTGCTACCGAAACGGAATAGCCATTTTCACCCAAGTCACACATATATAAATGGACTCGGAAAGATTATCGGCGTACATTTAGCTTTGTATTAAATTAGAATACTTCCTCTTTTTCTACTAGATATATTTCAATGCCATCACTTATTCATTCCTATTTTTGAGATAAAAATAGATAAACCGTATACTAAAACTTGATAAATCGAAAGTTTCTGATCTAATTCAAAAACTTTTGCTGATGTAAGCAGTAGCTTTGAAGTATGCATGTTCATTATTCAGGAAACCAGTGGTTTAATCCCAAATGTTTTATGTTAGTTATGTTAGTGGCGTTTTGTTAGAAGTATTGTATATTGGATTATTCCCACATTGATTACAGAAGGAAATAAAAATACAAGTACGTTGTTTGCAGTCGTAATTAAAGGTTAAATTGAAACGAAATTTTTGCAATTACTACTTATACTCGTGTGTAGTTAGCACCCTTAATTTCTTGAAACCAGAAAATTGTTCGAATTCTGAATAAATAAAGTAGAGTTCTAGAGATTCTTACAATATTAACAATAGTTCTGGTATTTTAAGCATGGAAACCAAAAAAATGATTTTAGAAAAAATGATTAGTGCTAACTTCACGCAGCACCCTTATATTGGCAAAAAAGTGTTCTGATGGCATTTTTCGGCATAACTGTAAAAGTTCTAGAGTTCCTGATAAAACATTTCAATAGTTCCGCTTAATTAACAAATATATAAACAATTAAACATTTTACTATGAAATTAAATTGATCAAAATGACGGTTCTGAGCAGAGTTCTGAGTAGCCCCGGAAGAGTTACTGAACTCGAACAATAGTTCGGAGTATCCCTAGAAGATTTCTGTACAGAACTGTTAAGAGAACTCCATAATTAACATTATTTTTAATTGTTATAAACAATTTAAAATTCGTAATTAAGAAACCCGTGATTTATTGAACTCGAACAACAGTTCATATCAGAATTCTAAGTAGCACTCGAAGAGTTCTGCACAGAGCTATTATTAGAACTCCTAATTAAACAATATTTTTAATTGTTATAAACAAATTAAAAGTGCTACTTAAGAAAAATCGCTCCGAACCAATGGAAATGTCATTTGACCAGCTCGAAGATAGTTCTGAGCACAGTTCTGAGTAGCCTTCGAAGGGTTCTGCACAGAACTGTTAACAGAACTTCATATTAAACAATATTTTTAATTTTTCTAAACAATTTAATATTCGTAATTAAGAAACGCGTGATTTATTGAACTCTAACAATAGTCCCGACCAGAGTTCTGAGTTTGATAAATTTAATTTCATAGTAAAATTTTTAATTGTTTATATTTATTTGTTAATTAAGCACAACCATTGAAATGTTTCGTCAGGAACTCTAGAACTCTAGAAGTGCTGCGTGAAGTTAACACTCTAAAATCATTTTTTCGATTTACATGCTTAAAATACCAAAACTATTGTTAATATTGTAAGGAACTCTAGAACTCTAATTTATCCAGAACTCTAACAATATTTCGGTTTCAAGAAATTAAGGATGCTAATATGCTCGAGCACTACATATTGATAAAAAGTATAAAAATATTGTTTTACTACCTACATATCTACCATACACAGCCATCAAGATTTTGTAAAAGTTGGATTACTGATCGTTAAAATAACACTAAAGATATTCTGACTTAGTTCATATTTAATGCCTAATAAAGTAGAACGCTAAATATTATCAAGTGACTGCATTACAATATAATTAGCAACGTCTGAAATAAACTACCCTTATTTTTTAAAACAACCTAAAATTGTGTTTTTAAAAAGATTTGCTTGTTGCAGGATCAATGCTGCTGGGTCTGCGTGGCATGCAGAGAGGACGCTTACGTCTTCAATGATACTTGTCGTTCCTGTTCTCCTGGTTACGGTCCCAACAAGGACAAGACCGAATGTGTGAAATTGAAGGCCCTCATTTTAGATTGGCTGAATCCTTGGGTCTTGGTCCCTGTAGTTTTTAGCTCAATAGGAATTTTAATGACTATGTTTACTATAGCAGTTTTTATTCGCTACAACAAGACCCCAGTGATTATGGCTTCAGGAAGAGAATTATGTTACGTACTCCTTAGTGGAGTCTTATGTTGCTATTCTATGTCCTTTATTATCCTAGCCAAACCTACCGTAGAAACGTGTGCTGTAATGCGAGTAGGTCTTGGTCTTTGTCTTAGCGTTTGTTATAGCGCTATTTTCACCAAGACAAATCGTATTTCTCGCATATTCAACCGCGGAGTTAAAAGCATTAAAAGGCCGGTGTACACGTCGCCCATTTCACAAGTTGCAATTGCTTTAGGTGAGATGAAACTCATTTCAATAATTCTTACCTTTTTATATTTTTTTCTTATAAGTTAACAAATAAAAAGTATTTCTTTAAAAGTAGAAAAATTAAAACTAGAAACTTAAAATTAGAGATTTTTGAAAATATAATAAAACTATTTTTTGAGGACAACTGTACATAACGGAATTTTATATTTGTAGGTATCGTATCAATCCAGCTAGTAGGAGCCATAGTCTGGTTGGTGATTGAACGCCCCGACATCCGTGAGATTTATCCCTATCCACTTACAGCTGTACTGACCTGCAGAGTATCTACTTTTGCGCTTGTTATGTCTCTAGTATACAATATGATACTCATTATACTTTGCACTTGGTATGCTTTCAAGACTAGAAAGATTCCAGAAAACTTTAACGAAGCTAAATACATCGGTTTCACTATGTATTCGACTTGCATTGTATGGCTAGCATTTCTACCCATTTACTTTGGAACAAACAATGACTACACGGTGAGTACTATTAGTAACTATTATTATAGTCATAATTGTTATTGTTTTTATTTGGACTTCTAGTATTTAATGAATTATTATTATAACACATAAAGAAAATGAAAGCAATTGATTCGGTAATTTTCAAGAAGAAAACTGTACTGAACCTATATGTATCCGTAGATCCGCAGACAACAGATGAGAGTGTTCACACAAACCCTTTCAACTTTTTCCCGAATTTGACCCTTTCAACCTTAATGTTACTTAAAGAAAAATAAGTAATAAAATTATAATAAGCTTAGCTGGTAACCTAAAAAACCTTAATCAAACTTTAGATCTGAATAAAGTTGAAACTATAATTAGTTAATACCATTGGGTATCAAGATCATGTAAGATCAAGATCTTACCCCTTATCCCTGTATCAAGAGAAGATCTTCGCTCTGTCGCTTTTGCGTGTTTTTTTCCCTCGCTTAGGGTACGTCTTCGTTTCCGGATCTATGGACACTGCAGCCTTAACGCTTATTGTGGTTACCCTTATTGCATGATCACAACCAATCTGTAATTAAGTCCCTTGAATCAATAGATGCAAGTCCTTTACAGGGTGTGTTAGAAAATATTTCGGTTCCAAAGTTGGGTTCCCGAATATGTTTTGCCTTTTTCTACACAGCGCATCGTATCTGCATAGAATATGTACGGCTGTTTCTGGTTCCATATTGCAGAGTCTGCATGTAAGGTCGCCATTGAATTTGCCAATTCTCCTCAGGTGTTCTTTCACAGTCATATGACCTGTGAGAAAACCTGTGGTTAACTTGAGTTGAGACCTACTTAGATTAAGTAGTTCTTCAGCTCTTTTCTTGCTTGGTCTCTTATTAAAGGTTTTGCTATACTTATGCCGTGGTCGATTTTTCCAGTAAATTTTATTGTTATTCCCTAATGAAGTTTCGAACCACGCTACGCGAAATCCCTAAGTTAGGTTCTGGGCCAATATAGGCCTCATCAGATCCCTGCCTGGCCAATTCATCGACTTTTTCATTACCGTAAATGCCACAAATGTCCAGGCACCTACAACAGTTTAACTGTGTTATGTTCTGCAAGCACATTGAGTTCATTAATACATTTCCATTCCCAGTCTTGATGAAGCTTTAGAGTTTAATATGGCCTTTAAAGCAGCCTAGCTGTCCGATAATATATAGATCCTCTTATTTCTGTAAGCCCTCTTTCTGTTTTCACACGCACATTGTAGGATGGCGTATATTTCTGCCTGAAAGACAGAGGCATATTGTCCCAGGGAGAATTTCAGCTCCGACCTTGGGGTCTCGCTATAAATACCTGCTCTGGTACCCGCCTCGGTTTTAGAGCCGTCCGTGTACCAGATTACACCTCCAGACGGGATTGTCTGTTTGGATATTTCACTCTCCCCTCGATCCTGTATAATCATTTCGAAAGAAGGGTTATCAGAGATTTTTGAAGTTATCTGGTCCGTCCTCATCTCAAGCAGAGGACCTTCTAGACTACCAATAATCTTAGAATGCTCTGTACCCAAATGTATCTTGTACAGTGAGTGTTGCAACCTATAGAAACCCATTCTTGCCTCTCTTTGAATTACTAAGTGAAGGGGGGGGTTTAGAAGAGTCTCCATTGCAGCAGTAGGCATGGTTCTCATAGCCCCTGTAATTCCCAAACAGGCAAGTCTTTGTACATTACCTAGTTTGAGTTTGGTGGTTTCCTATATGACTTTGGGCCACCAGACCAAAGCTGAATATGTAAGAGAAGGTCTAACCACTCTGGTGTATAACCAATACACCATTTCTGGTCTCAACCCCCACGACGACTTGTCATACATACGTCTTACAACTGCTAAGATTGTCACAGATTTGTTTACTACTTTTTCAATATGTCGGTTCCAGGTAAGTTTAGAATCAAAAACGACTCCCAAATAACTTACTTCTCCCGATAGAGTTATTTCATTTCCGCAAAGGTAGAGGGCTGTGGGCCTTCCCTTTCTGTCCATTCACTTACCACGTTCAGGGCCCTTTACATACGCTCCCTGATCGGGCTTGCAAATTTCTCTTCTGAGAATGACTAGGTCATCGGCATACCCTAAGGGAGAAAATCCTTCGTCTTTTAGTTTCTTCATTAGCCCATCCATCACCAGGTTCCACAATAGTTAAGAGAGTACTCCCCCCTGGGAACAGCCCCCAGCTACCTGGACATTAAGGTTTCGTCACTTATAGACGAATACACCATTCTTCCGTTGAGCATACAGTCTATCCACCTGCAGCAAGTCTCCTCTAGCCCGCGGTCTCTTAGGGCCATGGTTATGGAGTTAAAGGATGTGTTGTCAAAAGCTCCTTCTATGTCCAAAAAGGCACCCAGAAGGATTTCTTTGTTAGTCTTCTCCACTCTCCATGTAAGGCAGTAGAGTGCTGTTTCTGTCGAGTATCCTGCTTGGTAGGCAAACTGGTTCTCATACAGGAGTGGTGAGAGCGATTGTGGCTCGGTTAGTTACGTACCGGACTATCGACCAAGGGATTCGGGTTCGAAACCCGGCCCATATATCATCGGATTTTTAAAAATCGCATCTCCCTCGGAAGGCAATGGCAAACCACCGAGGTATACTTTGCCCAGGAAATGTCCCTGAAATTAATAAAGAATCCAAGTACTATGTACTTGGGGTGGTTCGGACTCCACCTTAAGCTGTAGATCCCCTATACTTGTGATCACTGAACACGCACAATGCAAGTATACGAGGGAAATGTCAACGCTCTGCAACCGAGCACGGCACGCAGAAAAAGAAGAAAAGTGGTGTACCAGCATGTCCCCCCTAATATGCCTGTCAAGCAGTTTTTCCAATGTCTTGAACAGAAAAGACATCAGACTAATTGGTCTGTAGCTCTTTGCTGTGAGTATTGGGCCCGACCGGGCTTAGGTATAAATAGCACTCTGGTCAGTCTCCAAATCTTTGGCAAGTAGCTCAAGGCCAAACTGGATCTTAATACCATGCAAATCTTAGTGATGAGAAAGTCCGAACTCTTCTGTAGCATGGCAGGAATAATTCCGTCCGATCCCGGAGATTTGTAGGCTTCAAATGAGTTTATAGATCATTTGATTTTGTCAAAAGTTACCACTCTTCTAGCAGTCTGCCAGTCCTCCCTTGATGGTGTGTTACCAAGGTCGCAGGGTAACTGATTCCTCCAATCTAAGGGTGACTGTTGAATAATTTTAGATCCAGGAAAGTGAACCCGAGTTAGTTCGGTCAGTGTGTCCTTGCCTGTTTTGGTGTACTCTCCGGATAGAGTTTCCAGAGTGCCTAACGTCCTGCAGTGAGAGTCCTTTGAGAGTACCTTTTGGAGACTGGCACATACTGGAGTAGTCCTACTCCTCGCAGTGGCTCCTCCATGATGCCCTGTTGGCCTTTCTCAGTGCTTTGTTATACTCGGTTAAGGACAACCTGTATGTGTCCCAATCACCGGATATTTTTGTCTTGTTGAACAGTTTCCTTACCGGTCTTCTCAAGGTTTCAAGGTCTTTATTCCACCAGGGAACATTCCTGCTGGAAGCCCTTACTATCAAAGGACAGTTCGCGTTATAAGCAGATATGATTGCCCCAGTTAACTGAACCACAGCCAATTCAAGCTCAAGGCTATTATTAACATTTTCTCATCGTTCTCGGCAAGTTTTGGTCTAGGTCCACCTTATAGGTTTCCCAGTCCATTTTGCGAGGATTACGATAGTTTTCTATCACGCGTTGGACCCCGGTGATTTCGAGCTCTATGTATCTGTGATCTGAACAGCTTTCTTCATCAGATACATGCCAATCCCTAACAAAGTTACTTACAAATATGAGGTACCAAATGTTATATCAATTACTTCCTTCCTTTGTCTGGTTACAAAGGTTGGTTTGTTTCCCTTATTCAATTTGTCTAAATTATTTGCCATAGTGAATTGTAACATTAATTTACCTCTGATATTGGTATTCGTGCTACCCCACGAAATGTGGTGTGAATTAGTATCGCACCCGATGATCAACTACAATCCGCACCAGTTCGTCCCACTGCCCTGGTCGGAGTTGATTCAGGGTCATCAGATGGAAGGTAGGCCGATCCGAGTATGAACTCCCTCGGTCCTACCTCCCCCCCACTGTTGTTATTTTCACTGTCGCCAGATCTTGTGAACAAATTTGCATTAGTGGCATACATTTAATGTTATTGCTAACTAGAATACAGGTTCTGGGTCTGACTGAGCTTCTACTGTAAATCAGTTCCCTCCCAGTACCCCCCAGACCTCTTATCTTACCTTGGTGAATCCAAGGTTCTTGCATGAGGGCAACATCGCAGCCCTCCACATTTTGAATAGGGCCGCCGAAGTAGTCCTACCATGTTGGAGGTTTATTTGAAGTACCCTCAACATCTTGGGTATTCTTTAAGAGCCTGAAAAACAACGCCATCTGTCCATAATAGGCCTTGAAATCAGATTTTTCAAGGTCCTTATACGATGCCGCATCGATGGAATAGACCAGGATGAATTCCTCCTTTTCCACCTTATGGCTAAGGAGTCAGCCGTTATCCGTTTTTAATCCCGGGTTTTGGAGCCCAAGGCGGGCCCTGGCAACTTTCTCCTCGATTGACCCTGGTAGCCAGACGAGAACTTTGGTGCGCTTCGGAAGATCCTTTGCGTCTATCACAGAGAGTCCGATTCCTTCGATCAGAGCTCCCCAATTTAGAATGGTCCTATGGAGCCAGTTCTTTGTAAATTCATTGGCACACGAGATCCATAGAATACCTCCCTTGAACTTTGCACCCTCGAACTGTGGTGGAACAGCACTTCCCGAAGGAGTCTGGTCCAATGCAGTTAGCATCAGCTTTTCCCCAATCAACTCCGCTTGCTCTTGATTTATTAGGACATCTGGATAGCGTCTGTCCAACACCACCATCCTTAGACCTTTAATTACAGCGCTGTAAAGACCAGTCTGCTCTTCGCTCCTGGACTTTTTCGCTGGCTGCTTGCTTTTTGGGTTGATGAGTCGGAGTGGGGTCTTTTGGTACCCCCATTTTTCTTCTTTTCCCCTTCTGTTCCTACTTTGTTAGGTCTGGGCTTCTCCTTCGTCCATGTGCCCTCCCTAATCTTTGCTTCTTTTCTGGCCTTCGTTCTTTGGCCCCAGAAAGCCTTTATAGCTGCGGTCCTTTGGCATCTTCACCTGCAGCCACTTTACCCTTGTCTGACGGTTTAAGTTCAGGCCTGACAGATGACTCTGTCTCCCGAACCTGTTCCGCCTCCATGGGTTCACCATAATCTGCCGTGAAGTCGCTCATAGAGTCCTCCTCGGTTTAAAAAAAGATTTTATATTAATTGTTTTTCTTCTTGGTCCATGCTGTTCCCAGGAGTCTAAAACATACTAAAATTAAATGGCTGTATACAATGGGGTGCGCCCGGTGCCCCAAGGGAGGATCCAGTAGGGACTGATCATCTAGACAGCCACGCATCCCTTTGGCCTGATCTCAATACCGTGGAATTTAGGTTTTTTAATGAGGTTGTCTCCTCTCGGTCCGGACGATTAAGCCAAGACTCCCACCCCTCCTGTTCGCGAGACATGTCCACAGTCAACAGAAGGTGCCTGGTATATCGACTACCCTTATCCCAGAGGCGAAGTGATAGTAAGCGACGTTGTACCTCTTTTTTACAGGTCCTTAGCCACGACACGACAGCTGGGCAAGGGAGGTTGGTCCGCGGGGAGGTTTTCACCTAGGCCCTGTTGCAGGGTTTAATTCTCTCAGACACTTCACTTGCTCACCTCTTTGTTGCAGGGTTTATGCTGCTCAAGATTCTGGTTCATTGCAGTGAGAGGCTTATGGCCGCCCTTCCCGTTGTTGTTAACCAGACTAGCTGCTCAAAAGCCACGGGTTTCCTCCTATCCGCCACCCGGAGACGCGCCCGGTGGGCACCACCCTAGCACAGCTATGCCATGCTATGCATAATTCTATGATATTCAACCGGGGCTTTTGCGCGTTACTTTTGTGTAAATTTCTGCATCGTCTGCAATTTGAGCTTCATACAACTAAATTGTTATAAATACTCAAAATGCTTATTAATTTTCCCAAACGCATTGAAAACAAGCTGGAGCAAATATACCATGAAAAATCTTTGTAGTTATGCATGCCAACAGATCTTGCTGCAGTTAGAGACAGTCCATTACGGCGTAACCGCAATTCGCTTAATTACTACCAACTTTAAATTGACTTTCATCTCTCATTTTACTGGGGTGATGGTCGGGTCGGTTTCAGACGAGAACTGTACATAATTCTTTATCTGCAGTGTGTTTAGTAATTTAATCAGATCTGAAATAGAACTTCAGCAAAATAGACGAAACATCGCAGATCTGGATACTAGAAGAAATTTGGAACAAATTTAAAGAGATTATAAAAAATTCAACAGAAAAGGTATGCGGAAAGAAAGTAATTAATCAGAATATAAAAGGATAAGATGGTGGAATAAAAAGTAAAAGAAGCAGTAAAAACAAAGACGTTAAATGGAAAGAATATTACAAAATATTATTAAACAAGATAAAGACGAATACATCAAGAAAAGTAATGAATTTATGAATTTAGTTAGTAGTAGTGGTAGATGGCCGGTTCTGTTGCCGCACCTTCTCACCTCGGGCAGGCAACCATGTATACACGCTAACATATGGGCTAATGTATAGTTATTGTCATAGAGGGGATGCGATTATTTACGATATAATGCATAACGTTATATATTAATTATATAAATCTAATTACCTTAATTAAATTTATTTGTTCTAATTAAAAACGCTTAACATTATTATCAAAGATCGAAATTAAAAATAACAAAAACAAATAATTTCGAGTAGGCAACCATATATACACATGAGCTTAATATATAGCTATCATTGAAAATATGAAAGAGGGATTGAATTATGCGCTATAAATCAGCTCAAGGTAATATACCTTAACGGACCACAGACAACAGAGTCCGCGTTTTTCCCACGTATTACCATTTAACTTCAACATTTTATTTTAATTACATAAATCTAATTAATTATATACTACCTATAAACAACATATTATTAATAAAGAATTAAGAATATACACAATTCAAATTTAAAATACCTTTCACGACTGACCAATGATACGATATATGAATACTACGTTTGGCAATCAAATATCGACACGATCGGAGAGCGGCCTTCAAACTTTTTATCTACACAATAATCTAGACGATATTTAATTAAAATACTTCAGAATAGTTAACTACTCTCTTCTATCCCCAGGAGTTTAATAATAATAATATTAACAGATATCTCTCATCATAACACCTCCTCGGTATATACATCGTACATAAACTCGATCTTGCATCTTATCAAAAACCAACAAGATATACTAAAGTTTCTCAGTCGATATGTATCAGGTAGAAAAAAAGGGTCATATTTGTAGGCAGGTAATAACTACGGTAATCTTAAAACACATCAGTCTATCAAATACTATTAAATAATTGCAATATTATATATATCATTTCCACATATCTTTCGTAAAATTCAGTTTATCCACAAAGAAAATTAATTAGTTTGACAACTCTTCACGTTAATAAAGGATAATTTATTATATACTATTATACATTCAACACCAGGTGATCAGTTTGTATCAACGATTTAAAAATATTTATTAATTTATAGTTCGAATACGAAAACAAAACGGTTACATGTCTAAATATCACAGTCCTAATATCACACGACAATATATCATAGTCAAAATACCACATGCTAATATATCACATGCAAAAATATCCTAAGGATAGAATATCTTATGAAAAAATATCCTAATATAAAATATCACCATTATGTTTAAAATATAATAATAATTTATTTTACTCAGTAAAAAACCTCTATCGACATTTAAATACTCGTATACAAATAATTACATTTACTTTCTTATTTACAACTGTAATTATAGTATGCGTACAAACCATATTTAATACAGTATAACAGGAGTTCTTACTAACTTTAAGATATTTTTTCATGTGATATTTCCTATTATATTAATACATACTATAATATTTTATTAAAAATAAAATTTTCTCTTTTTGCTTTAAAATAAATTATTTAAACATATAAAATTAAATCTTGGGTATAGCAGCAAATTGAGAGCCACATAATTTCACACCCTAAAAGCACCCTTAGACAATGGTTTCGCCCTCACTTTGGGCTCCTCAGCAGAGACTGGAACCTTTTACAAATATAGGTTCCGGTACCAGTTCCGGTTTTTGAAAATTCGAAATAACGGTTTCGGTTCCGATTCCAATTTTAATTTTCTAAACATTAAGGTTCCGGTTCCAGGATTTTTTTAGGTTCCATAAGGGTTGCGGAAGAAAAAGTAATGACGTCACATTTTATGTTGGTATATAGGCTAGTTTACGTTTGTAGAATATTATTTAGAACAGAATATTCCATGAAATGAAGAATTTTGGTTAAATGAATTTGAGATGTCAAATTACACATTTGTAACACTGTGATAACCTGTGATATACCTTATTTTGAAATATTCCTATTTATTGGACCTTATAGTGAAATTGTGCTCTAGAACAAGCACAAGCTTTTATTAGCTTCATTGTCTGGCACAATGTGTAATTAATTATTATCAAACAAATAAATAAATATAGCTCCAAATATCTCCAAACAAATATGACCTTGATAACTGACAGTCGATGCATGTTAGGTTAAAGTATTGCTTATAATATAGGTGATAATTGATAAATATATTTGCTCTTCGGTATTTCAACTCTTTTTACTTGGGAAACTCTAGTGCTATAGTTGCAATTATTTACAACAATGGATAGCATAGAAACTGAGCTGTTGGAGTAAACAAATGTGAAGTACCGAACGTGGTTAATATTGTAGATTCTTTTCAAGATGAAATTTGTTTGGAAATATTCAGGGCTACCAATATAAAATGTGACGTAACACTTTTCTAGTCAATTCACACACTGCTATTGGTCAATTAGTAGTGGAAATGGATCTAGTATCAACATCAACTTAATAAGAAATGGTTATGGTAGCGCTGTTGGGAGAATATTGAACTACTGTTTTTATTTACCAGTAGAACTGAAATGTGGAACCAAAAAATACCGGTTCTCGTCTTAACATTAACACGAATTTTAGTAAGGGTTCCGATTCCGGTTTCAGTTCCATAAAAGTAATCGGTTCCGGTTCCGATTCCGGATCTTTTGGGTTCCTGTTCCAGTCTCTGCTCCTCAGTATGGGAGGCATTGTCTGAAACCCTGAACCTCTGTACCTGTTGCTTCTCTATATGTAAATCTCGAATTATCATTAATAGTAACAATTAGAATTGGAGACATCTATATAATGTTGTCCTAAAGCAAACTTCCATGTACACCCGGAAGTAAATATTATTAGGTAATTATTCGATATACCGACCCCGATCGTACATTCATACATACGGAAATACCAAGCGCTACGGATTTTCGTTGAAAAAACGTCATAAAAACAGGTAAAAATTATAAAATCTTCCTGTCATATGACACAAACACCATTTTTACGCCATTTTCACGTAAATACAGCCAACTATTTTACTAACTGTAACCTAACATCATAACATTCTAACCTCAAAATAGCGATTTTAACATTGTTTTTCTTATTATTTTTATTTTCTTATTTGTTCTCTGAGTTACTCTCTACAACTCAGTGTCATTGGTTTACCTGGGTTCAAAAGGGTCAATATATCGAATAATTAATTATTATTAAATATAAAATTTTACTAAAAATAAAATTTTATTAAAACTATTAGCATATCTCGTCATGTGATATTTTGTTCTTGAGATATTTTTTATTATGATATTTTATTCTTGGGATATTTTTTATAATGATATTTTGTTTTGTGATATTTTAAACGTGATATTTCGTCGGATGATATTACGTCTGTGATATTTAGGCGTGACACCAACAAAACGTATTATTCTATGTGTTAGGAGGACCTACAACGGGTCTATTAACGAGATAAATAATAATGATAATTAATTTGTAACGCCTAATAAATATGATCGTTTTTAAAGGATAAAATATTTAATAAAGCTATAAACGATAAAAATTATCGAAACAATTCTCAGATAGATTAGCATTTTTGGCTGTCTGAACAAGATATTAGATAGGTCATTAACGCAGATGTTTATCCCGCAGGTAGGCGGATATCATAATATTACAACAACCTTTCTACCTCAATACAACGAAGGATGCATACAGATAACCTCTGGACATCGCGGGGAAAAGGGACTGAGAGCGGTGTATTTTATGTAAGTTATTTCTAAGAAAGCAACTCATTTATCCAAATCACACTTTAAGGGTCGTTAATACTCTCGTCTCTATAATACTAGATCTTAAAAATGTAATTTATGTCGGTATTGGTTATTTGCATCTTCCTATTATTACAGAGCTTGAAAATAGCTTCTTCTTCTTAAAAATGGATTACTAATTAATATCCCATTTATATTTACGTAGAAACCGCACGTAATATCCATTAAGTTTTAAAATTGAATAAGAAATAATAAATTATCCATAATGCAACATAAATATCTAACAGATGCATACGAAATACGAAATTAATATTTATCGATGGATACAATAAAAAGTATAGTGCTATTTATTATATCTGAGTTCGGATACAAAATCCCAAATACGTTGCTCCATTCCATCGTTGTAACAGCTTAAGTTAATTATAAAAGTTCGATTTACACCTCTTTTCAACCTGAATTATTAGTACAGTATTATGTTTTTCTATTTCATAAAGCTCTAATGAAGCTAATATAAAACATTTCGAATTTTGATTCTTGAGTCTCTATAATATACTTATATAATAAGTTTTACATGTAAACTTAACTAGCTTCTAAATTATCATATTTAAAAACACAAGAAAGGGTTCTAGGGGGAAGAAATTCTAATCAATATTTAGAAATCCTATAATTTCCCCAAGCTAAGGTATCTCCGTTCCCGCCAGCAATAATGTATCGTTTCGGAATTCCGAATTGATTATTCTCATTAAAGTTGGCCGTATCATACTTATCCAAATATTTCTTCATAGCCTCATAAAAAGCATCTGGTTGTGTCAGCAGAATTAACGAATCGGTATCTGTGTACAGCAGCTGGACCTTGTTCCCATATATTTTTTTAATGGTGTTATAATAAAAGCCATACATTATATGCTTAGCTAGATCTAGCACACAGAAACCAATATATATCGGCTTGTCGTAGTAAACTTGTAGTTTCACCATATAAATGGCTACCAGATCCTCTGTAAAGATAGCACACTCTTTAAATTGCGGTTTTGAAATCATACTCTCCACATTTGATTATTTATCAATGAAAACAATAAAAAGTATATCATTTATTATTATTACAGGTCTTGAAAATAGCTTCTTAAAAATGTGTTACTAATTAATATTCCTATTATATGTAGGTAGAAACCGCACGTAATATCCATTAAATTTTAACAATAGATAGTCGCAGTTTTAATAAAACAAAAAAAGAATTATATATAATTTTACCAGCTTTATTAAATCGAGGCGTTGAAAGGTTCAAAAATTTCTATTTACGTAACATTAGATCGATATGAACATTTGAAGGTATATACGTGTATTTTGAAATATACTAATAACAGATTCTAAACTATTAATATTTACAACAGTAAAATCTCAAATGCAGGAATTTCTCCAAGAAAAGCAAGTAGAGATCTTAATATTTGCAACAGTAAAACTCAGATGCTGAAAATGTCTACAAGAAATACACAAATAGAAGATATTTTACACTTTTCAGACAAGTTAACGTATTTTTTATTCTAATAATAATATACATCCCCTGCGATCTAAAATGATATTACCTATATTGTAATCAACAATAATTGGAGATTTAATTCTATAGAGTGAGATAATTGAACATTTCTTAACATTAAGGAGCAATTTATTCATATCAAGCCTTGATACGGCGTTCTGAAAACAGCTTAACCGCTGAGTTTATAAAAACGCAACCCAGAATTCCTTGTAAACGACCCAAATTGCAGTCAGGTTTAGCGTAAATAACAATTAAGGATATCACGGCCATACTAACTGAACGTTAACATATGCTCTAAATTTTGTTTATTGTTTCCAGCCTTATTTTGTGGAACTCCATAATCATGAAATAAATAAAGATTATTAAAAGTTTCACAGTTTTATTAAAATATACCTGACAATATTGTTTCGACAGCTATGCTGTCATTATCAAAGGTAATATAATTATAAACAAACACGTCGCTAAGGTAGATACAAAATAGGTAACTAGATTAAATAATAATAAAAATTAATAATAAAAATCATAATTAAACATCTAATACTTCCAGTAACGGAGAATTACTGAGCTCAAGTTGTTCATTCATTAAAGGTACCCTGAGTTTGTGTTTGTATATCTCAAAGGCTTCTAAAATGTCTAATTTGCGTTTGTTATTACAAAAATGTAGGAATTTAATATTATTTTGAGGAGTCATTGTGTGATTTTGTTCTAAAAGGTGTTTGGCGTAATTCGATTTTTCAGGATGTTTATTTTTGTAATGACGTACGTGTTCTTTATATCTTATGTCAAAATTTCGAAGTGTTTGTCCAATCTATACCGAACTACAAAAAGAACAATTTAAACGGTAAATGCCCGATTTCATGATATCATGTGTTCTGTCTTTAGCATTAAATAAAAATGAAAAAGTGTTAGTGTTGGTTTTAAATGTTATTTTATAATTGTTGGTTTTTCTTAGTATATGTGCAATTTTTTCTGATATTTTGCCAAAATATGGTATAGATATGTAATTTGTGTCTTCTGTTTGATTGTCAATGGGATATATTCTTTTGATAGCTAATCTATAATCTTTTTGTTTAATTAAAGTGTCAATCATGTTCGGATTATAATGATTTGCATGTGCTAGTTGTTTAATGGTTGATATCTCTTTGCTAAAATCTGATTTTGTTAGTGGAATAGTTAAAGCTCTGTGTACTAATGATCTGTATGCTGCTATTTTATGTGTATTGTGGTGACAAGATTCATTTGGTATTGTTATGTCTGTTTGTGTTGGTTTTCTGTATATGGAAAATTCAAAAAGATTGTCTGCGTTAATCTTGATATTTAAGTCTAGAAAGTTTATAGCCCTGTTTTGTTCTGTTTCTAGTGTAAATTTTATATTAGGATGGATATTGTTTATAAGAATTAAAAATTCATTGATAACCTCAAAAGAACTGTCAAAACAAGCTAAAATGTCATCAACATAACGAAACCAGAAGATAATGTGTTTAGAGAGGTTTAATTCAAATATTCGATCTTCAAACTTGTCCATAAATATGTTAGCTAATAGAGGACTTAGAGAATTACCCATAGGTAAACCATCCTTTTGTAAATAAATTATGTTATTAAAAGTGAAATAATTTTGACTTATACAAAGGTCAAATAATTGAATTAACTCTAACCTTTTAACTAATTCTATATTACTATTACAAAAATAAACATCCTGAAAAATCGAATTACGCCAAACACCTTTTAGAACAAAATCACACAATGACTCCTCAAAATAATATTAAATTCCTACATTTTTGTAATAACAAACGCAAATTAGACATTTTAGAAGCCTTTGAGATATACAAACACAAACTCAGGGTACCTTTAATGAATGAACAACTTGAGCTCAGTAATTCTCCGTTACTGGAAGTATTAGATATTTAATTCTGATTATTATTATTATTTTATCTAGTTACCTATTTTGTATCTACCTTAGCGACGTGTTTGTTTATAATTATATTACCTTTGATCATGACAGCATAGCTGTCGAAACAATATTGTCAGGTTGTATTTTAATAAAACTGTGAAACTTTTAATAATCTTTATTTATTTCATGAATATGCTCTAAAGTTCAACCTTAATTAATTAACCCCCGGGACTATACATCCTTAGGCTAAAAACAGTCTTGAAACAAAAAATGGCAGAATCCGCCCTGTTAGATGGTCAGACAAGAAAGCAGAGTTATGTTATTAGCTGACAAACATCTTTGAAGAACGCCCTGATTCCACCACCTGTGATCCCGATGACGTTATAGGGTGACATTATGAAGTACTCTATACAAAATTAGAGATGAAAATTAATCCTATATGGTGAAAACGCAAATATTCATGGAAATATGGGGTACATGATCCTAATCGGCATGGATTATAATTTATATTATACAAACGGAGAGACAGGAGTAGGTACAATCGGTTTATGTTATGCTCCCTCGTCGTCTTAACAGAATAATTATACTATGCAGGGGTAAGCACTATCTTTTTCCTTGAGGTTATGTTTTAGTTCGAGTTTAAGCTTAAATAACTTTACTATTGATGGCATAGACCTTCACACTTTCACTGTGATAAAGCAGAACCTCATGATAATCGTGTTATACCGCGATCGGAGTCCGTTGCTATAAATCTCTCACCAGAGCTTGAACAATCATCTCCCGCTACATCTGCTGATGATGAAGAAGAAGAATGCGATTCTAGCTTAAAAGATTTATCGCGAATTCTCTAACTATTATAGAGCATTATTAGCTAGCGGAGAAAACAAAAACGTAGACAAAACTAGGTACGCTCTATATAACGACATCGATGAGTGGCGATTTGGTTGTTCGCGAATACAGTTTCAGGAAAAAGATATTTTAATTAAAAACAAACTTTTCAATGGAACATCCGGCCTGTTTAATTTACTAACGCTTAAACGAATAAGCTCTTCTAGTCCAACAGAGGAAGATATCGACACCTATATGAAAATAATCTCACTTACTAATGCTCATAAGAAAGACTATAGGCTCAACGGTCGACTAATAAGCGTTAAACATTGGAAATACGAAAATGTAATCAGGCCAAATTTATATAGAATAACAGACTATGGGATTAGTCTTCCCAAAAAGTTAAACAAGATGAAACCGGATTGGATACGTCAGAGTACGCCTGATGAACTAGTGGATCGACTCCAATTGATGTACTCCGCAAAGAAAGCTCATAGCAGCAGTCTCGAAAACGAAAACGAAAATAATTTCAGTCAGCACAGAGCTTAAAACGAGAAAAATCATAGAATAAGTAAATATTTAATTTGTACTATGTAAGATGATCTTGTTGTACTGCTAATTATATGTAATATGGTATTTTAACACTGATGATAAAATAAACGATATACATTCTATATATGTTTCTTATTTCTTTACCTCTCACAGTAAACGTTATGGTAGATGATCCTTTTGAGTTCCTGCATCATCTTGATACGTTTTTATTTCATAGCATTACCAGAGGCAGCAGCAGCAGGAGTTTTCCGAGACCCGCAGAAGCTTCTATGCCGGCTACAGAGATAGTCATCGTCAATGTTGCCAACATCGTTCTGGTGCTTTTGAGCTAGCGGCGAGATCAATCGTTGTCGCTACTATATGAAAATAAAGGGTCTATGCCATCAATAGTAAAGTTATTTAAGCTTAAACTCGAACTAAAACATAACCTCAAGGAAAAAGATAGTGCTTACCCCTGCATAGTATAATTATTCTGTTAAGACGACGAGGGAGCATAACATAAACCGATTGTACCTACTCCTGTCTCTCCGTTTGTATAATATAAATTATAATCCATGCTGATTAGGATCATGTACCCCATATTTCCATGAATATTTGCGTTTTCACCATATAGGATTAATTTTCATCTCTAATTTTGTATAGAGTACTTCATAATGTCACCCTATAACGTCATCGGGATCACAGGTGGTGGAATCAGGGCGTTCTTCAAAGATGTTTGTCAGCTAATAACATAACTCTGCTTTCTTGTCTGACCATCTAACAGGGCGGATTCTGCCATTTTTTGTTTCAAGACTGTTTTTAGCCTAAGGATGTATAGTCCCGGGGTTAATTAATTAATTAATTAAGGTTGACCTTTAGAACATATGTTAACGTTCAGTTAGTATGGCCGTGATATCCTTAATTGTTATTTACGCTAAACCTGACTGCAATTTGGGTCGTTTACAAGGAATTCTGGGTTGCGTTTTTATAAACTCAGCGGTTAAGCTGTTTGCAGAACGCCGTATCAAGGCTTGATATGAATAAATTGCTCCTTAATGTTAAGAAATGTTCAATTATCTCGCTCTATAGAATTAAATCTCCAATTATTGTTGATTACAATATAGGTAATATCATTTTAGATCGCAGGGGATGTATATTATTATTAGAATAAAAAATACGTTAACTTGTCTGAAAAGTGTAAAATATCTTCTATTTGTGGTTTTCTTGTAGACATTTCCAGCATCTGAGTTTTACTGTTGCAAATATTAAGATCTCTACTTGCTTTTCTTGGAGAAATTCCTGCATTTGAGATTTTACTGTTGTAAATATTAATAGTTTAGAATCTGTTATTAGTATATTTCAAAATACACGTATATACCTTCAAATGTTCATATCGATCTAATGTTACGTAAATAGAAATTTTTGAACCTTTCAACACCTCGATTTAATAAAGCTGGTAAAATTATATATAATTCTTTTTTTGTTTTATTAAAACTGCGACTATCTATTGTTAAAATTAAATGGATATTACGTGCGGTTTCTACCTACATATAATAGGAATATTAATTAGTAACACATTTTTAAGAAGCTATTTTCAAGACCTGTAATAATAATAAATGATATACTTTTTATTGTTTTCATTGATAAATAATCAAATGTGGAGAGTATGATTTCAAAACCGCAATTTAAAGAGTGTGCTATCTTTACAGAGGATCTGGTAGCCATTTATATGGAGAAACTACAAGTTTACTACGACAAGCCGATATATATTGGTTTCTGTGTGCTAGATCTAGCTAAGCATATAATGTATGGCTTTTATTATAACACCATTAAAAAAATATATGGGAACAAGGTCCAGCTGCTGTACACAGATACCGATTCGTTAATTCTGCTGACACAACCAGATGGTTTTTATGAGGCTATGAAGAAATATTTGGATAAGTATGATACGGCCAACTTTAATGAGAATAATCAATTCGGAATTCTGAAACGATACATTATTGCTGGCGGCAACGGAGATACCTTAGCTTGGGGAAATTATAGTTTTTCTAACTATTGATTAGAATTTCTTCCCCCTAGAACCCTTTCTTGTATTTTTAACTATGATAATTTAGAAGCTAGTTAAGTTTACATGTAAAACTTATTATATAAGTATATTATAGAGACTCAAGAATCAAAATTCGAAATGTTTTATATTAGCTTCATTAGAGCTTTATGAAATAGAAAAACATAATACTGTACTAATAATTCAGGTTGAAAAGAGGTGTAAATCGAACTTTTATAATTAACTTAAGCTGTTACAACGATGGAATGGAGCAACGTATTTGGGATTTTGTATCCGAACTCAGATATAATAAATAGCACTATACTTTTTATTGTATCCATCGATAAATATTAATTTCGTATTTCGTATGCATCTGTTAGATATTTATGTTGCATTATGGATAATTTATTATTTCTTATTCAATTTTAAAACTTAATGGATATTACGTGCGGTTTCTACGTAAATATAAATGGGATATTAATTAGTAATCCATTTTTAAGAAGAAGAAGCTATTTTCAAGCTCTGTAATAATAGGAAGATGCAAATAACCAATACCGGCATAAATTACATTTTTAAGATCTAGTATTATAGAGACGAGACTATTAACGACCCTTAAAGTGTGATTTGGATAAATGAGTTGCTTTCTTAGAAATAACTTACATAAAAAATATACCGCACTCAGTCCCTTTTCCCCGCGATGTCCAGAGGTCATCTGTATGCATCCTTCGTTGTATTGAGGTAGAAAGGTTGTTGTAATATTATGATATCTGCCTACCTGCGGGATAAACATCTGCGTTAATGACCTAGCTAATATCTTGTTCAGACAGCCAAAAATGCTAAACTATCTGAGAATTGTTTCGATAATTTTTATCGTTTATAGCTTTATTAAATAGTTTATCCTTTAAAAACGATCATATTTATTAGGCGTTACAAATTAATTATCATTATTATTTATCTCGTTAATAAAATCTCGTTAATAGACCCGTTGTAGGTCCTCTTAACACATACAATAATACGTTTGGTTTTCGAATTCGAACTATAAATTAATAAATCTTTTTAAATCGTTGATACAAACTGATCACCTGGTATTGAATGTATAATAGTATATAATAAATTATCCTTTATTAACGTGAAGAGTTGTCAAACTAATTAATTTTCTTTGTGGATAAACTGAATTTTACGAAAGATATGTGGAAATGATATATGTAATATTGCAATTATTTATTAGTATTTGATAGACTGATGTGTTTTAAGATTACCGTAGTTATTACCTGCCTACAAATGTGACCCTTTTTTCTACCTGATACATATCGACTGAGAAACTTTAGTATATCTTGTTAGTTTTTGATAAGATGCAAGATCGAGTTTATGTACGATGTATATACCGAAGAGGTGTTATGATGAGAGATATCTGTTAATATTATTATTATTATTAAACTCCTGGGGATAGAAGAGAGTAGCTAACTATTCTGAAGTATTTTAATTAAATATCGTCTAGATTATTGTGTAGATAAAAAGTTTGAAGGTCGCTCTCCGATCGTGTCGATGCTTGATTGCCAAACGTAGTATTCATATATCGTATCATTGGTCAGTCGTGAAAGGTATTTTAAATTTGAATTGTGTATATTCTTAATTCTTTATTAATAATATGTTATTTATAGGTATTATATAATTAATTAGATTTATGTAATTAAAATAAAATGTTGCAGTTAAATGGTAATACGTGGGAAAAACGCGGACTCTGTTACCTGTGGTCCGTTAAGGTATATTACCCTGACCTGATTTATAGCGTATAATTCAATCCCTCTTTCATATTTTCAATGATAGCTATATATTAAGCTCATATGTATATATGGTTGCCTACTCGAAATTCTTTGTTTTTGTTAGTTTTAATTTCGATCTTTGATAATAATGTTAAGCGTTTTTAATTAGAACAAATAAATTTAATTAGGGTAATTAGATTTATATAATTAATATATAACGTTATGCATTATATCGTAAATAGTCGCATCCCCTCTATGACAATAACTATACATTAGACCATATGTTAGCGTGTATACATGGTTGCCTGTCCGAGGTGAGGAGGTGCGGCACCAGAACCGGCCATCTACCACTACTGTTAGTGATTGTAATCGGGTGCACATGAATTTTAATGTTTTATTTTTTTGTTTTAACGGATTTTTTAGCTCGGCTAGCCTCTTCGATATTTTTCAGATTTAAATCCATCTCAAAATGGAGATCACACTATCACAGCTGATAATCGTTCAACAAACTTCAGTAGGATTATTTTTAAGTGGATGGTTGTCTTTTGTTATCAGTAATCACATTATGATAATAGAAAACTTACGTTTTGTTCAATTTATATTTTTATATTATGTATAATTTATCGTAATTTATGTTTATTAAAAAGAAGAAATTAATCTTTTGCTCCACGTTGGGACAAGACTAATAAATATATGCGGTGATATTGGGCAAAATTTAAAATAATAAAATTGTTTTAATAATTTTAACATATTCTTCAGAAGTGCGGATACATACGTTAGATCGTAGACGTTTTAATAATTAACTTGATAACTTTAATTAACAGTGAACTTTGGAAATACTTTTCAACTTCGCTTTTATTCAAATTCTTATTTAATTTTATAATACTTTTTTAATATAAGTTTAAATAACGCATGGATCATATAAACCGTTACGTAAATCCTGAAGTAACTTCAAGATTACGTAAAAGAAGTTGGGCGCCATTTATAAACTTAAAATAACTGAAATAAATTATTATGAAACACTCATCTCAAGGCGATGTGGATTCTCGTGGTTGTGCAAAATAAAATATAAATTGAAATTTAAAGACTATTAAATTGAAATCTTAAAATTTAAATGAACGAAATAGTTTAATTAATTCCTTTCTATTCCACAATGGTCATCTTCTTCTTAGTAGGTTCCAAATAATATATAAGGAAATAAACTTTCCTACCTTTGTATCGAGTTGGTCCATTCCTTAATATTTTTCACCAATTTCCTTCACCCAAACCATTCGCTGCCTAGTTAGCTTTTATCACTTTATTTACTATTCCAATGCTGGTGTTTGCCTTTGCATCTTATTACACAAGGCTACGAAATAGAATGTGTAAAAACTTTCCTAATGAATTATATATCAATCGACGCGTTTCTGTGAGTAGATGAAAATCTGAAAAATTCTAACGACCCGTTTCCGGTTAAATCCCGTTACATTAAATTTAAGCATGTGTTATTCCAAAAATTATATCCCAGCAACCCTTGTCTGATTTTAATGATCTTGGGGTCTATTTACAGCTAATAAGCTCGAAACTGGAGTCTCAAAATACCGTTCGTAGGTTTTACACACTCATTATTTTAGTGGATTTGTCTCATTCGTTTTATTTTGAGGTTAACATCTTTGTTTTTAAAATCGTACTTCCCATTAGCGGATCTTTTTTAAACTTATAGTTGGGGGACGACCAACATGTAGACATCTTGTAATGTTAGCTTCTCTAACTATAGATGTCATCTACTAGGGGTTTGATCTACTATCCCCACTAGGGGTTTTATGTTTATAATTAAGTATCAAATTTACGTTCACAATTAACCATACTTAACATCACATATTTTACAAAGTTCATTCCTCTAAATCATTCTTTAACATTGAAGTGAGTATATTATATTTATTTGCTGACATTACGTGTATCTCTTCCTAGATTTAAAAATAGCTTAACATAAAAACACATCGTCGAACCGTGGAGACGAAGCAAAACTAAATAAAAGTCCTTAAGAACTTTTCAAACAATACACGAATTACAACTTAAATATAACTTAGAAACTTTGTTTTACTTAATAATTTAAACTAAGCAGAGATCTCTTCCTATTTGCGCTTTTAATATGCTTTAGTTAATGGATAACGCAAATATTTATAGTTTACACTATAATGTATGTTATTCCCGCCAAGTTTTTAAAAAATAGCACTTAAAATATATTATTATTTACAAAACACAGTTCCTAAAATGCCAACCAAATTTTTTATGTAAATGTTAAATCTTAAATATAAAGCGAAATATTTATATAAACAATACATGCATATTTTCAAATAGAAAAATTTGGTTAAACATTCTCTTTGATCTACCCCTAGGAACAAAATTGTATTTATACAGTTTAGATCCCATTTTGCTCTTTTCAAACCCGCAGTTTTTTCAATGGGTAATTTTTTAGTGAAAATATTTTATTTTCAGGTACAAATCGTCAGCATGTGCATGTGTTTGAATATCAGCGCAACAGTAGCATTGGGATGTCTATTTACCCCCAAGGTCTACTTAGTCCTCTTTCAGCCATACAAAAACGTTCGCCAAGGAAACGGTCCACAGGTAAGAGTTTTACATTAAAGCTTTACTTCATACAAAATTTATGCAAGGGAGGCACAGGCTAATTATTTACTTCCTTGAAAAGATTAACTTCCTCATGCATAATGATACCTACATTATTAAATAATCTGCTTAAATAAATTTTGGCTACATATTAAAGCTGTATGTATAGTATTTTGTAGTATTTTGCCACATACCGAAAATATATCATAAAATCATAGTGTAAGAGTATATTACATGATACATAAAATTATATTTCATTATACATAAAACACTATTCAGTTTCTGGTACAATTATAGGGTTCACAATTCTATTGTGACTGATGTGTTTATTTTAGAAAATCGTATATTGTAGTGCCTAATGATCAATATATAAAAAATAAAAACAGTCAATCAACAAATAAGATTACAATAAAATCTCAAAGTCTAACTTAACATTTTAATAAGATTACCACATAATGGATTATTAGACTGCCGATTTCAAAAGATATTTGTCATCAAAGTCATGTTCTTGAAATACTAATACACGTGTTCAAGAATTTTTTTAAACAAGATCGATTCTAGATTTTATTCCCATCATTTTTTAATTCATACGCCTGTAGTATTTAAAAGTGCTACAATAAATTAACTCCAAATGCTAGAAATAGCCAGAGCGCATCATCATCATCATAAGAATGTTCGATAGCATTCTCCATATTATAGCCTAATATCTGGGCGACTAAAGTAGGCCGTCTTTGTAACATTGAGTAATTGATCCGTGCTTCAATTTGGTGTTGAACTCCGAATCAATCATACCACCTGGTCCTGTTTTGAAACATCTGTCCAACTTAACTGGGTTACGTGCCGATTAGGGCCCGAATTGAAATACGCTCAATCAGTGCGCCCTGACTATGTCAATACTACCAGTAACTCACTGGTTGGAGTGAGGTTACTATCCATCCTCTACTAGCTATTCAGGTTAGTACCAGAACGATAAACGTGCTCACCCGTCGGCACCTCTCCAAGGAGATGGTACCTTGTCCAGCTTCGGACTTTCCCCCAACTTTCTAAGTTGGAGACCACTGCCCGATCGCATCCAACCTCACTTGTGGCAGGACTTGGAATGGTTTTGCCACCCCGATCTACCAGATTATAGGCTTGGTGGGCCCTCGACAGAGCTTCGTTTACAGCTCTATGCGGCTTAGACCCCCGGTATGTACCCTTATCAGGTGAAGTTGTCTTGAGAGTGAGAGGCTATAATACCCCATTACGCATTGCTCTCTTTAAGAGTAAAGGTTCTGGAGCTGCTTCAGACTACAGTACCCAATACACAAGTATCGGTCATAGGGTAACCCGAATAGCTTTCAGAACGCAGTACCTGGTGGCATGCAGTTTCCCATAGGTTCAGATTTACCCCTCTGAGCCGGGATAAACCTCACTTCGATTTTCCTCCTTGGGATTCAGTCAAACAGCGGGATACTCATTCCTCCTTGAGAGACCTTGTCCTTGTCAAATCCACCCACACCGGTCCTCATGTTAACAGAACTTCCTCTGCAACGTTTATTAGTAATCGTCGAGAACACTTGCGTGTATCTCTACCACACATTTGTCAGCTGGTGGCCTAGGTGGGGACTCTAGGCTTTTTTACTAGATAACCGTTACCCAGACATGCCTGGGATAGGAGAGGTCAGACCAATTTAATGGGCAGGTGTCGTGTGGTCTGCCACACCCACCCCGTGGGTGTACTTGTTCCCCACTTTAGATGTGGAACCTTGTTCGACCACTTCGATTCTCCTTCTTAGAATTTAGCCAAATAGCGGGTTCCTTACGGTGACCTTACTTGACTTCCTTTCAGGTAAGAATGAAATACACCACAGCCATAGCGCATATCGGCAGCCTTCCATCATTCGAGAATTCACCATTCAGTGTTCGTAACATTCGAATTGTTCTGATGTATAGACAAACCTTTGGAACCATAGTTCTTCTCCTTTACAAGCTCTACAAGACCAATTTGCTAATTCCTTTTTATAAGCTTTGACATTATATTTTCTTTAGTCTTTAGATTTTTAAAACTATAAATCTAAAGTACTTTATATATGTTTAAAACACAAGATTTATTTGTGTTACGCTTCGTTTGAGAGTTCTACTGGATCGATCTATGTAATTCCAAGTTAAATATTTTACCCTACAGATTTGTCAGCTCTCCTTAGTATTGCGATTTTTTAACTTTAATTTATCCTTTTAAAAACGTTATTTGTAATCGATGCATTTCTATACGCTCGAGACCGTTTGTTCACTTACAACGCCCGCTTTGTCACGTTTCTGCAAGATCTCTTCAACGTCAAGACCAACAAAGAGTGTAGATTATTACTCCTATCGTAACGGCCCGTGTAGTCGGGGTGAAAACTGTTGATATCGTCACGACCCGTTTTACAGGAATCAGAGAATAGAACCTGTTCTGGGACAGAACAGACTTGAAAAGGGGTAGTATAATGAACGGGAAAACACCCTTATTTCGAAGAATCTCGAAACGGCGGCAGAAATAGACTTCTCGATTAGATGGGAATATTCCAGAACTCAACACCACGGATAAAAATACTCGATCGCACAAGAAGGGAATTAATTATAAGTGCCTACCGCAATGTAAAATCTTCAGTAAAAATAAATAACTATGTGTTCAAAATAATCTAGTTAAATAAATGGTTCGTTTTAAATAGTACATAATTTCTGTTTTAATTGGTTAGTTTAGTTTAGACCTTAGTTATCTTTAGTATTTCTCTTTTAAAATAGTTAAAATAGCATCTTTAATTTTATTTAAGAGAACTTTACACTTCTATTGTTTCTCTATATCCTTCTCGTTACCTTTATCTCGCCGTTCTCGTACTACTTACATCAAACTGGACAACTTGCTTTTCTAGTTTTTCAACAGCGAACAGTGTTCGGAATGTTTCATAATTTAATCAACTTATTAAATTTGCCATTTACTCACCACCCATCTTCATTTACTATATTTTTTTTGTTTCTTACTTTTACGAATTTTCTGGATTGCCTTTCAAAATTGGCAATTTTTCTTATTCTCTATACGTCTCTCATCTTCAATATATTTCAGTGTCTTTTTTTAATTTGTTCTTTTCTGTTATTATCATTTTCCCTCTAATTCTAAAATCCTCTAGTATGGTATTTCCTTTTCTTTCTTTCTCACCCCGTAATATCTTGTTTTCTGTATCGTTTAATTTTTTTCTTTTCAGTTGTTTTTAAATTATATCATTATTACTTTCCAACTTAATTACTTTTCGATGTAAATTTTCCATTCGCATTTATCATTTCTACTTGCTTTATAAAGATGATAAAGTACATTTCAAAAAATTGTTTAATAATAAATATTGATTATTATATGTCAAATAAATCGTAAAAGTGTAGCCTGTAAAATCAAACTTAAATACGAACTCAGATTCACCACGATTCAAATACGAAGTGAAACTGATCAACAAACTTAATGAAGTTGCGAGTAAAATGCTATTAGTTTCAAGCGAGATTAAATGAGAATAAGTCAAGTCTCTAATACTTAGGAAAGTATTGATGATATAAAGTCGAACAACGTGCATAAATTTGTTCAGTTAGCAAAGAATGCTCTCACCTTCTAATTGGAAGCAACTTTCTTGACATTAACGTAAAAAAGAATTTAATTTCCTTGAGTTTAAATTACCTTTTAAATTAACCCTATAACGTCGGGGAAATTAAAAATAGAAAAATCTTAAAAAAAGTCAAACAGTTTTACTAACGCTAATCAGGAGCGTCTAGAAATGGTTTCAGCTACTTTAGAGATCATTATGTGGAAGTTGTACTGTAATTTGAAAACTACGTTTAAATTTTTAATCAAGTTCCTAAACTGAGTGGAGAAGTTATTATTTAATTAATGTGCAATGTGGAAAAATTAGATCTAATTAAATCTTCAACCGGCTTAAAGTTTGATTAAAACTTTCGAGATTCTTAGTTTTTTGTTATTCTGCAAGGTATTGAATTTACATTATCCTCTTGTAATCGAGCTGATTTTAAAATTTTTTTTTCACTCATACACCTATGGTGTCTGTCTATTACAACTGGTCTATAATACCAACCATTAATTTTCTTCTGATACTCTGAAAACTAAACTAATTAAATACTTAGACTTGAGTTCAACCGACGATGTCCTTTAGTAGTTTTAGCCACTATTTTAGATTCGCACTATGCTGTGCTTTCCACTGCACTACACAAGCTCGAATGATTTGGTCCTCTTCAGTCTTCGAATAATATGTTGATTGTTCAATAGCTGAAGAGCTTCTGCGTTTTCGTGTAGGTGGAGCCTGACTTCGTGTTTGCCAGCAAATCTTTTGATCTCTTCCTTGACCATTGGGATGTTGAGGTCTCGATGCAAATCGGAGTTACGTATGTATCATGGAGCGTCCACCATGTTGCGTAACACCTTGTTCTGGAACGTTTGTATAATTTTTATGTTGCTATCTTTGGTACAGCCCCAAATCTGGATGCCGTATAACCATACCGGTTTTAGGATCTGACTGTAGAGTAAGATCTAATTATGTACTGACAGTTTGGAGTTTCTTCCAAGAAGCCAATAAAGCTGTTTGTATTTGAGTCCCAGTTCTTTTCTTTTCTAAAATCAAACTTAAATACGAACTCAGATTCACCACGATTCAAATACGAAGTGAAACTGATCAACAAACTTAATGAAGTTGCGAGTAAAATGCTATTAGTTTCAAGCGAGATTAAATGAGAATAAGTCAAGTCTCTAATACTTAGGAAAGTATTGATGATATAAAGTCGAACAACGTGCATAAATTTGTTCAGTTAGCAAAGAATGCTCTCACCTTCTAATTGGAAGCAACTTTCTTGACATTAACGTAAAAAAGAATTTAATTTCCTTGAGTTTAAATTACCTTTTAAATTAACCCTATAACGTCGGGGAAATTAAAAATAGAAAAATCTTAAAAAAAGTCAAACAGTTTTACTAACGCTAATCAGGAGCGTCTAGAAATGGTTTCAGCTACTTTAGAGATCATTATGTGGAAGTTGTACTGTAATTTGAAAACTACGTTTAAATTTTTAATCAAGTTCCTAAACTGAGTGGAGAAGTTATTATTTAATTAATGTGCAATGTGGAAAAATTAGATCTAATTAAATCTTCAACCGGCTTAAAGTTTGATTAAAACTTTCGAGATTCTTAGTTTTTTGTTATTCTGCAAGGTATTGAATTTACATTATCCTCTTGTAATCGAGCTGATTTTAAAATTTTTTTTTCACTCATACACCTATGGTGTCTGTCTATTACAACTGGTCTATAATACCAACCATTAATTTTCTTCTGATACTCTGAAAACTAAACTAATTAAATACTTAGACTTGAGTTCAACCGACGATGTCCTTTAGTAGTTTTAGCCACTATTTTAGATTCGCACTATGCTGTGCTTTCCACTGCACTACACAAGCTCGAATGATTTGGTCCTCTTCAGTCTTCGAATAATATGTTGATTGTTCAATAGCTGAAGAGCTTCTGCGTTTTCGTGTAGGTGGAGCCTGACTTCGTGTTTGCCAGCAAATCTTTTGATCTCTTCCTTGACCATTGGGATGTTGAGGTCTCGATGCAAATCGGAGTTACGTATGTATCATGGAGCGTCCACCATGTTGCGTAACACCTTGTTCTGGAACGTTTGTATAATTTTTATGTTGCTATCTTTGGTACAGCCCCAAATCTGGATGCCGTATAACCATACCGGTTTTAGGATCTGACTGTAGAGTAAGATCTAATTATGTACTGACAGTTTGGAGTTTCTTCCAAGAAGCCAATAAAGCTGTTTGTATTTGAGTCCCAGTTCTTTTCTTTTCTTTTTTACATGCTCTTTGCATTGGAGTTTGGTGTCTAGAGTCATGCTTAGGTATTTGGCGTTGTTCTCATAGGGCACAATGGTACTATTGATCTCTAAGGGCAGAGGGTTTACTAACCTTTTGTTTGTGAAGCTAACATGGACGGGTTTGACTTCATTTAGCTTAATCTTAGTATTGTGTTGCTAGCTGCTTGTAGTTTCTCAATGCATATATCTTGCTCCTTCTCTACTACAAGGATTTCAGTGTCGTCTGCGAATGTTGCTACGGTGAATCATGATAGCTTTTAAAAGTAGTGGCATTTGCAAGTAATAGTCATATGAAATTATTCGTGTTTGAATACCGCTTTATCTAATAAAGTTTGCGCTTGCTAACTGCTATTATCACCCATAAAACAAATTTTATGACCATCACGAACGGCGTTAATCTTACAACTATTATTATTATTCTTCTTTAATTAATGTATAGTTCAATGTCAAACATGCGAAACAATTATACAAAACCTAATTACTGCGTTTTTGTATTCTTCAAGCAAAGATTTTTACAATGCTTAGAATGAAATGATAATGATAATAATTTGATTACTCAATTAGCCAAATATTCTAACATTACGATTGAGATCGTCGGAAACATAGAAATATATATATAAGTAGTATTACAAAAAACAACAAATTCATACAAATTCATATATAGATAAAAAACAGTTCCTGTAAAATTGTTATCACAGAGAAACTCTTCTACGCTGTAAAAGGCCTTCTCTGATAACATAGTTTTGAGAGTATTTTTGAATAAGTTAAATGATTGAATTTGTAACATTTTCTGGAAGCCTGCTATACAATGATATTCCCGAGTATAATGGAGATGCAGATACTGGAAATAGTTAGGACACCGTATTTCACAAAGAACGTCTTACAAGATTGAGTTCGAGATAAGCCAGAAATAAGTCTTATTATTTTCTTTTGTAGAATTAAAATTCGCGAAGCATAAAACGATCGTCCCCAAATGATAATATTATAGTTTATATGAGAATAACACATTCCATAGTAAATACTCATAATAGAATGCATGTTAAACGAATCTTTGATGTTAAGAATAGCAAAAATTCTGCCAATTTCTTTGCGCCACGAAAGCCCGGACTCAAGAACAGTTCCCAAATATTTCATGTTATACGAGGGAAGATCAATATTTACGGTCCCTGATATAGAAAGAGAAAGAATTTTTAAAACATTATTTATTTATTTCTCAACATAATCTCCCTGGACTTCAATGCACTTGGTCCACCGATGTTCCAATGCTTCAATGCCTTTCAGGAAGAAGTTTTCCGGTTGCTCCTCAAACCAGCCATTTACTGCGGTCATAACTTCATTATCGTCTCCATATTTTTTCCACGCAGGTTTTACTTTAATTTTGGAAATAGATGGTAATCACTGGGTGCCAGGTCTGGTGAATATGGAGGATGTTCTAGGATTTCAAAGCCAGCGTTCTGTATGGCAGCCATGACAATGCAGCTCTTGTGGACTGGAGCGTTGTCCTGATGGAACAAAATTTTGTGTGCCAACTTTCCTGGTCTTTTTCGGTCGATGCTTTCGCGCAATTTTGGAATTAACCCTGCATAATAAGAACCCGTTATTGTGTGTCCACGCTGCAAATAATCGATCATCAAAATTCCTTCTGCATCCCAGAACACTGTGGCCATAATCTTTCCAGCCGCCCGTTGAACTCGAAATTTGCGTGGAGGTGGAGAACCTCTGTGATGCCACTCCATACTTTGTCTTTTCGTCTCAGGATCAAAATGGTGCACCCATGTTTCATCCACAGTCACAAAGCGAGTGAGAAATTGCTTCCGATTGGCCTTCAGGTACTCCAAATTGGCTTCCGAATGCAGCACTCTAGAGCGTTTCTGATCGACGGTCAGCATCTTTGGAACCCAACGCGCCGAAATTTTTCTGAGATCAAGAACATTTCTTAAAATATTTTCAACTGACCCATAAGAGATGTTCGTTATTTCCGCGATATGGCGAATAGTCAGTCTTCTTTCTGCCATTACCATATCATGGATCAAATTGATGTTTTTGTCAACGGTGACACAGACTGGACGTCCCGCACCTTTCGCATGTTCGCAAGTTGTTCTGCCTAATCTAAACTCACGAGACATATTTTTCACCACTTGGTAAGAAGGGGCAGAGTCCTCTAAAACGTCTGTCATATCCTTGTGAATTTCAGTAGGTGTTAATCCTTTTTTTTTGCAAATACTTTATCACCGCTCTGACTTCAATTTTTTCCATTTTTAAAAATTGTCTGTTATCGACCAGCTTAATTATTAATAACTTTCAAAGAACAACACGCACCTACGCAAAACTTGGCACAACAAATAATTAGTAATGACAGTTCGCATAGAAAAATGAGTGACGATATCATGCAAAGCCTACTATGTCAGGGACCGTAAATACTGATCTACCCTCGTATGATAGCTTCAGAATATGAATCTGTATTTAAATACATATCTGGTGGTAGAGGCTTACTATTATGAAAGTTAACGCAAATGGGTTTTTTTAATGTTAACAATAAGGTAATTGTTTTCGCATCAATTCTTAAAATGATTTTATTAACGCAGGTAATCAATAGTTCAGGATTCGGTGCAGAAACCACCACCGCTATATCATCCGCATACATAACAACATGGCCGTCATTTAAGTAGGATGGCAGATCATTTGCGAAGAACACAAACAGTAGTGGTTCCAACATCGAGTCATGAACAACTCCAATATTAATGTCGTAAACGTTAAATTTAGTACCATTGATATTTACCACAATTCTCCTATCTTTCAAGAAAGACATTATCCAAGCAAATATAATACCTCTGAAACCTAAAATATTAACCCGAGCAAAAATTTGATAAAGCTAGAATCAGGTACATATCCGGCCTGAACTAGTTTAACCAAGGCCCCGATCAGGGAACCCGATCCTGTCCAGATCAGAAATGTAACGTCTTCGCAGATCCGAACCCGATCAGGGTGTCAAATCCGGCCCTGACCGGGCTATCCTATGTGGCTCGGATCAGGTTATTGCATCCGGTCCGTATCGGTTCTTTTGATTCGACCCTGACAAGTGCCTGACCAGGGTCCAGATTTGATACTCTAATTTATATCTGATATAATTTATTTTATAATTTCATGAAATTGTTTTGCTTTATGATAAAATTATTATTAAGGGAAAATTGGCCCATAACAAAGTATTTTATTCAAAATTTTTCGTACTAGCTTGGTTGATTTACAAGATTAAAATTCTCAATCAAATTATTTTTACATTTAGACAAAATTGTTTTTAGAAATGTCAAGATTTTCTGTAATCTCATTTTAATCTGATTTTAAAAATTCAAATAATTTAATAGTAAATCTATTTGGGAATGGTAATTCTTTAAACACGTGTCACACAACAATTGTAAAGGGTTATTTAAATAAACTTACTTGCATACCGTCACTTAGACATGATACGAATTCCAGGACCGTAGCCCTCAATCTTGTTTTTACCATCATATAAAAACACAACTAGGGACTAGGGAGTATTTTATGTTCACAGAAGAGTATCAATCACTAAAATATTGCAAAAATTGCACTTATTAATCAAATAACTATCATATGTCAATGTTCTTTTCACACGTAGCTGTTGATGTAATGTAGAGCACATACAGTCGTCTGCGACCACATCGCCGACCACGTTGGGGATGTGGTCCGGATAATGAGGAAATATTTAGATTTGCTGTAATTTATTACATAAACAACGTTGGCTTCGAGCTGGTTTGTAAAATAAAATTACAAATATCGTATTTCTTTGAAACGTGTATATCGAAATGAAAGAAATAATTATTGAGCTCATAATAAAAGGTCTACTGAAATCTCTTTCTTTAATTTGAAGTATTTAGTATTATGTAGTCAATAACGTTTTTCATTGAGATAAAAACGTTTTAACGACGATACTTACGATTTTTATAATACGATACTTATAATTTTATTATACAAGCCATCTCGAAGCCCAAGTTGTTTATGCAATAAATTAGCAAAGTTAAACATTTCATCATTATCCGGACCACGTCCCCGACCTGGTCCGCGATGTGGTCGGGGATGTGGTCGCAGACGACCGTGTGTGCTATACATAAATCGTTGAAGATATCGTAATACACTGATAGCCAGGTTTATTATAATCTTTTATTTTTTAACTATTAAACTTAAGCTAAAAGTTAATTTCATTTAAAATGTTTTGCCACTATCACTATAAATAATAATAACATTAAAAACTGTTATCAAAACACGTTCGCCTTCTCAAATAACTAATTACGCATACGAGGTAAGCGCCATAAATTCTCGGCCCGGCAGGCTTCTACAGGTGCCAACATGTTCAAACTCGGTTGCGTCATAATTTAACATGTAAGTGGCCTACGTAAGAGCCTGCGGCTAGAAGCGTAATAGATTTTAGTAGCCACTCAAGCATCGTGACGATTGCATGAAAATGTCGCAGCTAACGAAAATTGAGTACCGCGCGGTCATTAAATGTTTAACAAAAGAAGGGCACACGCCTAATCAAATCAAACAACGTTTAGACGGCGTTTATGATGATTTATCTACTTTATATTCCACTGTAAAAAAGTGGTCAAAATGTCTGAGTTTGGGACAAGAAAAGGCGAAAGTCGTTCAATCGACAATGAAAGTTATGGCAACAATATTCTGGAATTGTGACGGCATTTTACTGATTGGTTTTAAAGAACGCGACACAACAGTTAGCAGTATATATTATGCGTCTTTATTGAATAAATTGAAAAACAATATTCGTGAAAAACGTCGAGAAAAATTGACAAGAGATGTTCGATTATTACACGACAATGCACCCGTTCATACTGCCGCAATTTCACAAGCTGCCATTTGCGTATGCGGCTTTGAAGCATTGGATCATCCACCGTACAGTCCGGATATGGCTCCTAGTGACTATTATTTATATTCCAATTTAAAGAAAGACCTTAGGGGACGTCGTTTTAAGGACTAGAACGAGTTGCAAGCAGCTGTAGTTGAACATTTTGAAGGAAAAGCTTAGAGATTATTTTTACAAGGGCATTGAATTATTAATTCCACGTTGTAATAAGTGTATTGACATTAGGGGAGATTATATTGAAAAATAACAATTATTATATTTTACCAAGTTTATTTCTTCTTTATCAGGCCGAGAATTTATGGCCCCCTCCTCGTACGTCTACGTCTATTGTATGTGTTTTAAAAATATATGTACAGATTGTACATAGCAAAAAATAGTTATTATCGCGCATAAATAAATAATGACGTATAAAAACATCTATTATTTGAAACGTTATTAATGTATCATATATATTATTAAGGACAGGTATTTCTTATATCGTAGGTCCTTTATTAGTTTAAATCTTGGTAACTTGGTAACGAAAATCGTTTTATCGTTTTATACAGTCACTATACTTCTACCAAGGTTGCAAGAGATGAGTCATCACAAACAAGTGGGCGAAAATGTAAAATGCATCTAGAGTTACACGTAGGTCACGCTGTAATCTACATGATAAAATAAACAATAAATGAGCTAGAACGATTCATAAGCGGAACAAACCCCTTTTTAATTAAAAATAAATGTGAATGAAGCAATGAAAATCTGTTGGTTCTAGCGTACGTCACTGAATTGTTAGCAACGTGAGATTTGCACTCTTATCTTATCTCACCTCGGCTCGTATTTGTTTATTTCGGTGTGATTACGAAAATGACTCATTTCATGTATTTATGGTTAAAGTACAGTAATTAGTTGATTTTGTGAAATATACTTAAAAATTTATAAAACAGTCACTAACCTACGCGAACACACTGACTGCGAGATGGTACTGACATATAAAGGCAGCTTTCATAGTCATAAATCTGAAACGCGTAAAAACAAGTAACTTTGATTATACTTAAAACCTAAGTAATACAGAGAAAAAACGTTGTTAGAAATCATTACATCTTTCTTTTATTATCAAATGCCGTAAAATGGTTGAAATCGCATCAGAATCGAATAAGTTAAAATTGAAAATGCCAAAACTGTGTGAAATCAGTCAGCTTTGGCAGGCCTTAAAATGGTTGAGATCATGAACGTCATATCAGGGTGGGATTAGTTAAAATATGGCATGCTGTACTAGAGTTTGGAATTCGGTAGTCAATATCCCAGTCTGATAGAGATCAACCTTATAGGTCAGGAATCTGATTAGGGCCACATATAAATTCCTTGATAAGAAATGCCGTAGTAGAACCTGATCCGGCCCAGGCCATTTTTAGGTTTATCTTAATAAATTTCTGCTGGGGAAGTTTATACATTAGTATGTCAGGTCTCACAATATCGAACGCAATACTTAAATCAAAGAAGACCCCTACAAACAAAATCCTGTTTATCAATCTGTTTGTATAGATATATAGTCAAGAAGGTTGCAACAAGCATCTTGTGTCGATTTCTTTGGTCTAAATCCATATTGGATGTGATTCTTATGAATCACACAAGAAATACCTCAGTTCGTTTACAAAATATTTTCTCTAATATTTTAGAAAACACACTTAAAATGGACATCGGGCTATAGTTTTGTATGTCCCTTTTATTTCCATGTTTATGTACGGGAATAATGTGGGAACATTCTAATGCGATTGGGAAGACACCAGTCATCACTGAAAGATTAAATATGTAAGTCAGAGGATATTTTATGAATTTACACACTTGTTTAATCACTTTCGTCACAGATAATAAACAGATACGCAGCCTCTTGAAAATAAATACGCTTACTTTTTTGGTTAGTTCGTCCAACTGAACTAGGCGGCGTGACTGAGCTCTGGGCAACTACATTTGTCCATACAAATAATGAAGTAATATTCATTAATTGTTTGGTCGACTGCGACGTTATTATAGCATGCGCAAATTTACAGCCGACGCGGCAGCAGTATGACACACATGGTGTCTGACACGTGATAGAATTCTTCACTATTAATTATATTATACACATTATTATACATTATTATTCATTATTATTATACACATAAAGGGATGAAATTTTAACAATATTATTTGTCTTACAGCGAGCTTTTCTTGGCGTGTTTGACTCGATTTGATATTTTTTCTGCATTTGTAGTATTTGTGCGGAGTGGACTAATAAATACGTATTTCTTCTTAATTTGTTTTAGTTTGAAGAGTTTAGTTTCGTTTTGTTTAGTTTCGTTTTGTTTAGTATCGTTTTATTTAGTTTCGTTTTGTTTAGTTTCGATTAGAATATTGTTCATTAGCAAATATTAGATTCCTTAAATATTTCATACGACACTTTCTTTAAGTACCTATCAATTGTTTTAGTCGTTTTAGATTCGATTCACTTGGGATTTCTCGCAGTATACTTTAAATTTTTATTCATATTATTAAGTATTTGTGGTAATATTTAATTGTCTTAATACGCTGGTTACCAGTTTTAGCTGTGGGTTAAAGAAATAGTTGCATATTCATGGTATATTAATTGCTTCTTGTTGTAACAATGCCGAATAGAGGTAGCATATGTGCCGTGAAAGGTTGTGAAAACTCTAACCGATTTTTCCCAAATTTGAATTATTTCTTCTTTCCAAAAAATGACATGCAAAGAGAAAAATGGATTCAGTTTTGCGGAAAGATTGAATTAGTTGGATTGCCATACGAAAAACTTCGCTATAGAGTTATATGCGAAGAACATTTTGATGTTTCCCAATTTGTTATAACCGAAAACGAAAAAAAAGGCTCATCTCAAATGCAATACCAACTGCAAAAAATAAAATAGCTGAGGCATCTAATTTATCCCTACATCAGCCAAGTTGTAGCCGGGCCAAGTTGTAGATCCTGTTAAAACTTACAGCAAATTTTCAGCATTTTTTCCAAATAATCCTGATGCTTCTATCTGTGTTTCACCCGATCGTCAGAGACGGGACTTGTGAACGTAAACTCATCGCCGTTTAATATACCGACTAAAAGTAAATTGAGTAAAAATAAATATAAAAAACAAGGCAATAGTGATCTGTGGCGAAAAAAGTATTTAAAACTAAAAAAAACGCATACAAAATTATTGGGCCAACTAAAATCAAAAAATGAAAAAATGAAACGTGTACATACAAAAGAAACTGAAAGAGAAAAATTTAAAAGATTCCATCGATTCATCAGATATATCGCAAAGCGCAAAGACATTTTGCAAAATGCAACTCCTACACAAAAAGAACTCAGTTTGGGAAGAAGATGAGAAAAATTTTCTTTAGATTTACATTATCGTGCACCTGGTGGTTACAGATATTTAAAAAATCATAAGCAGATGAATTTAACATCTGAAAGTTCTATTCGTTTATGGTCAAATATTCCTAACTTTACTACAGGGTTTAACACACATTTAATTGACGCTTTGAAATATAAAAGTAATTCTTTTCATTTAAACTCCGAAAAATGTTGTAATTTAGTTTTTGACGAAATGAGTCTGCACAAATACGTTCAGTACTGTCCAAGTCTAGATATTATTGAAGGATATGAAGATATGGGACATTTGGGCAGAAACCCGAATTATGCCACGGAAGCATTGGTTTTTATGATGCGAGGCATAGTTAAAGATTTTAAATTACCTTTGTTTTATTTTCTATCTAATAATTCTGTTAAAGCTGATAGTTTAGTCAACCTTGTTCCAAAATGTATTGAAACTATAAATAATTCAGGTTTCGATGTTAAGTCTATTGTATGCGACCAAGGTAGTACAAACCAAAGCCTCATGAGAATGTTAGGCGCTTCTCAGGAAAAACCGTATTTCGCTATCTCAGATAAAAAAATATATGCCCTTTTTGACGTCGTACATCTTATTAAAAGCATAAGAAATCGTTTACTTGAAGCCGACTTTCTTGTCGAAAATAACAAAGTATCTTTTAAGCACATAGCCGATACATTTGCTATTGATATCAAATTAAAATGTGCAAAGTTCTTAGGCCATTTGACGGATGCACATATTAGACCTAACAATTTTCAAAAAATGTCCGCTCACTTAGCAATGCAGGTATTTAGCCATAGAACAGCATCCGGTATTAAAACAGCCATAGATTGCAAATTGATTGATCCAGGTGCTTCGCATATTGTTGATTTTATTGAAAAAGTGAATCGATTAATAGACATTCTAAATAGTAGATTCCAATCAACGTCAAATCCTTACAATTGTGCAATTAGCGAAAATAGTACATTAATAGAGGATCTAAAATATTTCGTTAAATGGATTGAGACTTGGGAGGTTATAACACTAGACAATAGAAAACACAAAGTACCACCATGTTTTACCGGACTTCAGCAAACCATTAACGCTATTATTATGATGTGGCAAGAGTTAAAAAATGTAGATGTTCCTTTTTTACGAACAAATAAGTTAACGCAAGATTGTTTGGAAAATTTATTTAGTACAATTCGTGGTGCTGGCGGTTTCAATATGTACCCTACTGCCCAACAATTTAGGCATAGGCTAGAAAACATTGTCTTTCACAGGATAGATCAAAGTTGGACTGAAGGAAATTGTCAAAACGACGGAGAATCTCTTTTAACAATTACAGATTATTTGAAATCCCAAAAAGTCCGTGATAATTTAAATATGCCTTCCACATCTAAAACCAATCAATCAGATCTAAGTGTTGAGTGTGTAATAAATGAAGTAGAAGACGATTTAGATTTACATAGTGAGGTTTCTATTATAGAACTGTGTTCGATTTCCTATTATGCTGGATACCTAATAACTAAATGCCTTAGAGCATTTCCATGTGAAAATTGCATTTTGACTAATATAAGAGATAAAGACGAACAACAAGAATCAGGCTTATTAATACTCAACAGGGATTACACTACTGGCCACTTGTGTCTTCCATCAGAATTATTCACTTCAATTGTCGAATTCCAACTAAGTTGCTATGTTGAGATATATGAAACAATTAAACATAAAAAACAATTGTCAATTTTACTCTTTAATCATATAAAGTCGAAAACCGATCTTCATTTTCCAAGCTGGTTTGTGAATCAATGTATTGAACATCGTATATATTTACTTAAGTTATTAATTAAAGTTAAGTTATTGAAAGATTCTCTTTGTGAATCTAGACGTGTTAAAAAAGTTAACAGTAAAACAAGACATAAGTTAAAAGTTGTCAAACATTTATAAATCTTATGATTCCATTCTTGTTTTAAAATAGTTAAGTATTTGTATACCAAGATCGCGAAATCTCTTTTTAGTACTGAGAGAATAATTGTAGCCGAAGCCAGGATAATCTCGAGGGCGCTAAAGAATTTCGCGAACAAGGTATACACATCTTTTTATGTGCAACCGTAAAAAATAGATACAAATTCCATTGCTTTTAAAGACCGACAGTTTAATTCATTTTATAATGTTTGTTGAATTTATTTACTACAAATCAAGAAACATGTTGTACGTTACTGGAAGTACGTAAATATAGTAACTATTCCAAAATATTTAATTTCAGCTTATTTTCATTGATGATAAGTTTACAAATTATATTAAAAACAAATCAAGTTCTAATCCTAAACCATAAATACAAGGAATGAGTCATCACAAATTACCTGGGCAACAAATTTTTGATCAGAATAATGTAAACTAAAACGTATCACAATTTCAGCTAATTTGACCGGTATCCAATATCCGTAAGAAACGCGTGGGGTTCTTTGCACAACGGCACTCATTAGGCTTGGTGCGGCCCTGACACAATATCCCGCAATCTGCATCAGTTAATTATTTGTTAATAATATTGTTAATGCTAGTTGGTAGGCTAATTCCTATGCATTTTCTGTTACATGCTTATTAAAAATAATTATTAAGATTGTTTGATTAAAAAAGTAAAAATTCTAATAAAACGAACAAATAAATAAAATGTTTCCTTTTTAAGTAAATTTACAGATTGAAATTACAATCTCAATGTAATTTTACATTTTAACATTAAAACACCTGTGTAAAGTTACATGACAAAGTTAATATTTCATGGCAATAGTACTTTTCAGGGTTAAAATACAAATGTGAAAATACTTCTTGAATGTAACGATGACTTGCGAAAGTACTTGCAAATTCAATCGTTCCTCTGGGAATTGTATGAAACAAAATAAAATCAAAGTAATTTTTATTGAACGTATGTACTTATAGGTATAAAATATAAGACATTAACAGAACTTCTTTTCAGGGGCTTTCGGAAATATTTGGTCTCTCAAAGACATTCAGATAAAGTTTCGATTCCACCTAGAAAATTAAAAAATTATAAATTATATAAACAATTATACACGGGTACCTTTCTCAATTACAGTTATGCTAGTTTATTTCGAATTCTTCAATTTTTGATTCATCCTAGAAAAACATTAAATTAAATATTTTTATTTTATTGGTTTAAATTTGTAATTTTAACATATAGGTACTTACCGATTATTATTTTTTAACTTCTACTATAAAATAAAATTCTTCCCATCTTCGGTCATACGTGTAAATATTTGCCTTTAATAAATCCGCACTACACTACAACGAAAAACAAAATATTAATGAGCAATGAACACTTCGTTCGGTATCGATAGAGTACGCCTCGCCGAAATCATAAAAGAATGGTACACACCATTCCGACCATTCCCCAAAAAGCCTATTTGGACTGTTCATAATGGATTCCTGAATTCTTTCACGAAACGAAGGTCACAAACAAGTGCGATCAGCGAAATAGCATCTCAACGGTTAAAAACATATTAAGGGTAAAATTACACTATTCTTGTTCAAGTTCATCTTATCTTTAATATTACACTAAAAATGAATTAAGTTATTGAGCAATTATACATTTGTAAGGAAAAAATTGTCTGAGTTATGTAAATTTATATTATGGATAGTGATTTTAACCAGTTCAATGTAGTAGAATTACTTATATTTGTATAATTTTACATAATTACAGGGCATTTTACCACAAATAGTAAAACTACTAAATGTATAGGTAAAATTAATTTTAGGGTAAAAATACCGCAAATAATAGCGAAAAGTTACCTCTTTCCCAAGGTAATTTTACCTCATTTTTTACAGTGCAGTTCTATAATAGATACCTCACTATGTAAATCTAAATCGTCTTCTACTTCATTTATTACACACTCACCACTTAGATCTGATTGATTGGTTTTAGATGTGGAAGGCATATTTAAATTATCACGGACTTTTTAGGATTTCAAATAATCTGTAATTGTTAAAAGAGATTCTCCGTCGTTTTGACAATTTCCTTCAGTCCAACTTTTATCTATCCTGTGAAAGACAATGTTTTCTAGCCTATGCCTAAATTGTTGGGCAGTAGGGTACATATTGAAACCGCCAGCACCACGAATTGTACTAAATAAATTTTCCAAACAATCTTGCGTTAACTTATTTGTTCGTAAAAAAGGAACATCTACATTTTTTAACTCTTGCCACATCATAATAATAGCGTTAATGGTTTGCTGAAGTCCGGTAAAACATGGTGGTACTTTGTGTTTTCTATTGTCTAGTGTTATAACCTCCCAAGTCTCAATCCATTTAACGAAATATTTTAGATCCTCTATTAATGTACTATTTTCGCTAATTGCACAATTGTAAGGATTTGACGTTGATTGGAATCTACTATTTAGAATGTCTATTAATCGATTCACTTTTTCAATAAAATCAACAGTATGCGAAGCACCTGGATCAATCAATTTGCAATCTATGGCTGTTTTAATAACGGATGCTGTTCTATGGCTAAATACCTGCATTGCTAAGTGAGCGGACATTTTTTGAAAATTGTTAGGTCTAATATGTGCATCCGTCAAATGGCCTAAGAACTTTGCACGTTTTAATTTGATATCAATAGCAAATGTATCGGCTATGTGCTTAAAAGATACTTTGTTATTTTCGACAAGAAAGTCGGCTTCAAGTAAACGATTTCTTATGCTTTTAATAAGATGTACGACGTCAAAGAGGGCATATCGACGTTAATACGGAAGAACGACGTAAGCGCCACTGAACGAATTGTACAGGAGACTGAAAAATCTTCTTTTCTTAGTAACTTATAAATTTATAGAACGTTATCTATAAATGTACAATTTAAAAAAAAATACATTACACACTCTTAGACTAAAATTATTTGATTTGAATGTTGCAGTCAAGACAAAAGAATAAAAATGTCGTTTAAGCCATTCATTATACTTACGTGGCGTTTATGCCATTTATAGAAAGTCGTTTACGCCATATAAACCCAATTATTCTTATTGCGATTGGCGCTTACGCATTCCTTACGTCATTTTACTCTATCCTAAAAGGACGTGAAAATGTCGGTTACGTCTAAACAAATTTTTATTACAAAAATAAAAACTAAACTTTATTTTTAAGAAAAACTACAATACTATTAGGTATTTAAACAAAATATTCTGGCAACACAACATAAACTATATTCCTATACCTAATTTTGGTACTTACTGTACAACCAAAAAATAATACTGCCGGTAATTACCATCAAGTATTGGAAATCTAAGAATAATGATTGTATTATAATACAATTATTATTCTTAGATTTCCACTACTTGGTCTTCTATATCCGATTCGTCTAAAACATCTGGTATGTTATTGCTAGTCTTTAGTGTCAAGTATTCAAAATGATATTTGGGATCTATGGCCAAAGATTCACAAAGCCCCTTTAAGTTGTTGTATTTCAGTTTATTGATGGGTAACTCCCCCTTGTAACAGTGGACAGGTGCGGATCCATTTTTGGTTTTCAAATTAAATGTTTTTTCTATTTTGTCATCAGTAAATGACGTAGTGTACTTAACTTCAGTCAAAAATTTGTTGAAAGCTACCGTTTTTACCTCAGAAATTTTGATTTTTATAGGCGCCACCAAATTAATCGATTTGAAGTCCTTAAAATCCTTGTAAGTCATTTCTTTTACCACGTAGGGGAATGGATTTTTTCTTGCATTTCGCAATATAGTTGGCCATTCGGAGGGTGCCTGTATTATCGTTTTTTTAATGTACTTCTCGATCACTCCATGCATGGAATCCACAGGCATGTAGGTGTGCCCCGTTATTAAAAAAGTCAAGCAGATGTTTTCAATGTAATTAGCCTTATCCAAGAAGTGTCTGATCATAGCAAATATAGCCTTATTTTTATTTTGGCCTGCGCAGTTATCACAGAATAATGAGATCTTCTTAAATTGCTCTTCACTATCTAGTTGCTCCAAGTAAGTTAGTAAATTGCTAGCGATTTCATTGGATCCTCTTTTTCCATCTTTCTCGCCCCATATGTAACAGAAACCTCGTCTAGATTTTGTCTCGTATATGGTGAAATTGTAGACTGCATACTTCCTACTGAAACCAAGTGTCATTGTATCTCCATGGGGTGTTGCTAACACTTTTTGCAAATCTAGGCTAGCCACAAGAGTTCCATTTTCTAACGAAAGCGCCTGTTCTTGCAAAAACAAGTTTTTGGCCCAGTCTTTTTCTTTAATGTGATCTTCGTAAATTTTAGTATCGGTTGGAGATGCACTGCCTCCTAAATTTTTATACCTTTCACATTTGATGCATTTATCTTTCCTTGGTACGTGAATACCAATATTATATTTGGTTTTAAATAAACGAAAAAACATACAATTTTTTAAAGCAGCAGATCTCTCTCTACTTTTACTGTGACTATCTAAATATTTTCTGTACAAATTGCTAACACTCTTTACTTCTGCTGGCAGGTAAGTTTTTGAAGAGGAACTTCTGCAATAATGGCTAGGAACTAGTGGCAACGATTTAATGAAATTATCAAGAAATGCCAGCTGATCTACAGCGATTTTGTTAGGAGGATTCTGGATTCCTCGTAAATCCTGTTTCGGAAATTTACATAATTTTTTATTCTCAATCACAGTTCTAATAAGGCGTTGAGTGATTGCCAAGGTATTTATTAAAAAGTGCTGGCATACCTTAAGCCGTACGTTCTGTTTAAGTAGATAATATTCATTTGATATGTTTCGGTTCACTATTCCTGCCGACCGTCGTCTTCTTTTTACTTCTTTAACTACAACACAGTCGTTCACAAACGATTTCTGTTTATTACTATCGCCTAATTTCCAATAATAAGTGAACAACTCTTGTCTTTCCTCATCTGAAAAACTGTTGCATTTGTTTACACAGTTTCGTTTTGCACAAGGATTTTCTAACATTTTTTTTTCTTTTACCAAGTTTCCCCGTGTATTTACATATTTTTGACCAGAATCTTTCAGTGTCTTCATTTTTCGCTTCTTGGTAATTTTTCTCGGATGGCGTAAATGTGAGTCTTGTGTTCCTGGTATCTTATTTGTATTTTCTTCATCAGGTATATCTTCATCACTGCTGGTACTGCTGTTAGAATCTTCTTTGGAAACAACATAGTCTTCATCGGATTTGTCACGTTCTGCATCAGACAAATCTTGTTCATTATTAATATCCTCTAAAACATTGCACGAAGTGCGATCACATTGTAATATCTTTGATCCTACATTATTTGGTTCTGTTTCTTCTTGATTATAACTATCTAATATTAATTGGTCACAGCCGTTAATCCAGTCTTGTGGTTCAAGTTCCATATCCTTCATCGTAAAAAGAGTTGTTTCTGTGTTAGCAAGGGGTTCGGCCTCAATGCTATTAATAACGTTAGAGCCTTCTCCCATTACAACATCTTCAATAATAACGGCACTTGGTGGAAGAATTTCGTACACAGTATTATGACTGTCATTTTCTTGGGAAATAACGGGGATATCCTCTTGACTTGGATATACTCGTATGATTTGGTTTTGTAAAATAATAATGCTTTTTTCTGAAGTTCTCTGAGTGTCGGGCGCTTGAAGGTTCAATAAACTGAGAATTTTTTTCCCTCTTGATAAGGGCTCAAAACTCTTAGAAGTGGAACTCATGATCAAAACTGTAAAGTAAATAAATGGCGTAAGCGACAAAATGGAAATCATGTTTTATGTGAAAAAGTTGGCATTTCAAACAGGTTACATTATTTTCTTTATAAATATATACCTACAATTAATCATTTTTTATCGTTTCATGAAAGGAAAGCGACTAGAATTTTAGAAAAGCAGAAAAACAAAACGTGTATACTAAGCATAGGCAATTGGCGCTTACGCCAAATGAAATATGGTTTTACCGTTTGGCATAAACGACTTAGAATTTTAATAGGATTTTAAGCAAGTAAACAGACTTTATTTATACTTATTGTAACTGCAAGGCATGCAAGGAACATGATGTTTCCATGGTTGTTTATTACTTACATTATTTGTGTCCAAAATCAACGACACTGCCACTTTAATAACACTGTGCTTTTGTTATGGCGCAGGTGTCGCTTACGCCACAAGGAAATTGAAAAAGTTTATAGGTGGCGCATACGCACACTTTAAACCAGAATATCTCAAACAATTATTTTTTTGTAGACATTTTAGTGGTACCAAACAATCCGGCTTCGAATGGCGTTTACGCCGATGTGAATAACTCATTTTCGGTATATTTGGCGCTTACGTCGTTCTTCCTTATAAACGTCGATATATTTTTTTATCTGAGATAGCGAAATACGGTTTTTCCTGAGAAGCGCCTAACATGCTCATGAGGCTTTGGTTTGTACTTCCTTGGTCGCATACAATAGACTTGACATCGAAACCTGAATTATTTATAGTTTCAATACATTTTGGAACAAGGTTGACTAAACTATCAGCTTTAACAGAATTATTAGATAGAAAATAAAACAAAGGTAATTTAAAATCTTTAACTATGCCTCGCATCATAAAAACCAATGCTTCCGTGGCATAATTCGGGTTTCTGCCCAAATGTCCCATATCTTCATATCCTTCAATAATATCTAGACTTGGACAGTACTGAACGTATTTGTGCAGACTCATTTCGTCAAAAACTAAATTACAACATTTTTCGGAGTTTAAATGAAAAGAATTACTTTTATATTTCAAAGCGTCAATTAAATGTGTGTTAAACCCTGTAGTAAAGTTAGGAATATTTGACCATAAACGAATAGAACTTTCAGATGGTAAATTCATCTGCTTATGATTTTTTAAATATCTGTAACCACCAGGTGCACGATAATGTAAATCTAAAGAAAATTTTTCTCATCTTCTTCCCAAACTGAGTTCTTTTTGTGTAGGAGTTGCATTTTGCAAAATGTCTTTGCGCTTTGCGATATATCTGATGAATCGATGGAATCTTTTAAATTTTTCTCTTTCAGTTTCTTTTGTAAACGTTTCATTTTTTCATTTTTTGATTTTAGTTGGCTCAATAATTTTGTATGCGTTTTTTTTAGTTTTAAATACTTTTTTCGCCACAGATCACTATTGCCTTGTTTTTTATATTTATTTTTACTCAATTTACTTTTAGTCGGTATATTAAACGACGATGAGTTTACGTTCACAAGTCCCGTCTCTGAACGATCGGGCGAAACACAGATAGAAGCATCAGGATTATTTGGAAAAAATGCTGAAAATTTGCTGTAAGTTTTAACAGGATCTACAACTTGGCCCGGCTACAACTTGGCTGATGTAGGGATAAATTAGATGCCTCAGCTATTTTATTTTCTGCAGTTGGTATTGCATTTGAGATGAGCCTTTTTTTTCGTTTTCGGTTATAACAAATTGGGAAACATCAAAATGTTCTTCGCATATAACTCTATAGCGAAGTTTTTCGTATGGCAATCAAACTAATTCAATCTTTCCGCAAAACTGAATCCATTTTTCTCTTTGCATATCATTTTTGGAAAAAAGAAGTAATTCAAATTTGGGAAAAACCGGTTAGACTTTTCACAACCTTTCACGCCACATTTGCTACCTCTATTCGGCATTGTTACAACAAGAAGCAATTAATATACCATGAATATGCAACTATTTCTTTAACCCACAGCTAAAACTGGCAACCAGCGTATTAAGACAATTAAATATTACCACAAATACTTAATAATATGAATAAAAATTTAAAGTATAATAATTGCGAGAAATACCAAGTGAATCGAATCTAAAACGACTAAAACAATTGATAGGTACTTAAAGAAAGTGTCATATGAAATATTTAAGGAATCTAATATTTGCTAATGAACAATATTCTAATCGAAACTAAACAAAACGAAACTAAACAAAACGAAACTAAACAAAACGAAACTAAACTCTTCAAACTAAAACAAATTAAGAAGAAATACGTATTTATTAGTCCACTCCGCACAAATACTACAAATGCAGAAAAAATATCAAATCGAGTCAAACACACCAAGAAGAGCTCGCTGTGAGACAAATAATATTGTTAAAATTTCATCCCTTTTATGTGTTTATATAGTGAAGAATTTTATCACATGTCAGACACCATGTGTGTCATACTGCTGCCACGTCGGCTGTAAATTTGCGCATGCTATAATAACGTCGCAGTCGATCAAACAATTAATGAATATTACTTCATTATTTGTATGGACAAATGTAGTTGCACAGAGCTCAGGCACGCCACCTATTTTAGTTGCACATACTAACCGATAAAATAAGCGTATTTACTTTAATGAGGCTGCGTATCTGTTTATTATCTATGCCGCCGATAAGGTCGGAATGATGACTAACTCGCGGCACCAAACTGTCCCTGAAAGAGCAAAACTTTTAATATCTCCTCCTCCCACTCATGAATTAAAAAAACGACAAAAATAAGACCACCCACAGCTTTCAAAGTGGTCTGGGTGCCGAGAAAATGGAACTGGCAGCTTTGTCTTCATGAATTAGTATATAAGATATTAGGTTTTAAAATTGAGGTTATGTAGCTTATGTGCACATTTCAAGACAGTGAGAACCGCCAATGGAAATATCTCATTACAAAACCGGAAACACCTACTTCGCCATATTGAGACCCCATCTTGGTCGTATGTGGTAGATGATTATGTTCCTTCCTATAGTTTTATATTGTAAGCATAAACTACTTTCTCAATCTATATGTTTTTTCATTCGGCTAATTTCATGCCAATTCTAGTAGAGCCATGTGCTTCAATGTCTCAGAATTTTTTTGAAAATTCTGCTATCCGACATTCTACATCATCTAATTAAATTTGTTATATCCTTGTCATATCTCTTATCTTTTGTGTTATCTGGCTCATCCAGGTGTCAGATTAAAGCTAGTTCTTGGATCTTTCAGATTATATCAAGAAACATGCAACGACTTTGCAGAGTAAAAAAGTATCAGCCTCTCTGAAAGATCCAGAAACTAGCTTGAATCTGACACCTGGATGAGCCACATAACGCAAGAAATAAAACAAGAGTTATGACAATTTTGGTAAGATGATGTTCTGGTAGCAGAATTTGCATCAAAATCGAAATTTTTCAAAAAATTTCTACTTCGGCCATTTTCATCCACAAAATCTGAAAAGATTAATTTAATATTATTTCGTATGTATCAATGCAAGGAAAAAAATTGAACAAAATCTGAGATATCGAAGCACGATCATGTTTTTAAATTATGTGATTTGGCATGGAATTAGCCATGTCGGACTAACCGTTTTTTATTTACTAGTGGTCAAAATATGTAATTCTCATAACATTCGTGATAACAATTTTCTTTACAAAATCATATATCCGAAAATAGCTGCGCGACATTCAATAACCAACTTTTTTGTAGGAAATTTAATTCTCGTTAACGTTTATAAAATCCATTTTGTACGTAGGAGTAGCCAAATTTGAAATATTTACGAAAAACACGCAAAAAACGGCACTTTTCGGAATATCAGAAAATGACAGTTGCTGAAAAAAATTCTATCTCAGAAACTATTGAAGGTACGAGGTTCAATAAAAAGTTAAATTGTGGGGAATCTTGTCAGCTACATTTTCATTCGGATCATTGATGCCCATAAAATTAATACTTTCTGAAATATTAGCGAAAAAGCAATTTTGTCCACCATTTTTCCAAGATGGCGCAGCCGGCTCATCACCCACCAAGATCCATTCATATGTATTTATACCTAGTGCTTTAGATAGAATTATGCATGCATCAAAGGACCTTGATCACCCACGCATGAAGAGTTGTGATACGTTTCTCAGCACCACATTTTAAGCGTATATAGGTATATCAATTTTCAGCTTTTCCCAAATTTTTTCTTTTCAAAACGTTATTTACCTGAACTATGGTACTAATTGTAAGTTACTTGGAAATTGGATTTCGCGGCCTGTATTGTGTTTACTTTGCGTACGGTTTCACAAAAATTATATATTTTTAATAAAACACAACTCAAACATATCTTATTGGTTTTTTTGTTGTGTCAAGAATTATGAGCATAACTTTATAGTTTTTATTCAGTTTTAAAATCACCTCCACACTGAAAAATATCATCACAATATGACAATGGTAAATTTGAATAATTTTATGTTTTATGTTAATTGCAACAATATTTTTGCATTTATTATAATAAATACTTTGTAGTTAACTTGATGAAAACAATTTTGAAAATTATATCAACTTAAAATCATATTAATTAAGTTTGGAGTTAACTGGTAATAAGAAATAAATCTTTGTCATCAACTGTAATAACTACGTATATAAAATTATAATAATTTAATTTTGGTGTTAATTAATATCAATTTTTCAAAATATTTAACAAAAAAAATGAATTAGAAAGGTTATAATGAATTTATTTATTACATAGGTTCCACTTTATTCCATATTGCATATTTAAAGAAATTGTCTCAAACTTTTTTCTTCTCTTACGTCACCGCGTGGTTAATACGATGGAATTCAAATATTCACTCGTGCAAAACCTATTTCTTTCTTTAAATTTCGTTTGAATTCTATATGTAGCGCACTCTGTCGAAAAATACTGCAACTAAAAAGCAAGCGCATTTTACCCCATTTGGCTGTGCATCTGTTAGGTTTATCTGTGCTTTCGTGGTTATGTGGTCACCTCCTGGCAAGCTTTACTGTTTAGAGTGTTGATAACACTAACAAATTTACAGACTTCTGTGTAATACTTAAAAAGGGTTGCATAATGATGTCGAAGCTGTCGCATTATTGTTGGCAGCAGTAATCTATATATTTAAAACACAAGGCTTATTTTTGTTCCAGTTCGTTTGAGAGATCCACCAGGCCGATTTACGCGTCTCTTTTTTAAATTAAAGCTTTCGCTGTGAAGATTAGTCAACACTACTTAATTTTTATGTTTTTTTAATGTTTATATTTTTAATTTGAAAAACTATGAAATGTTTAATTTGAGACGGGCGAATCGGCCATTTACTAGGGGCGCCCTCTCACCTTCCACGGTGGTCAGTTTCGTAAGTACTCTTCGCTTATAAATATAAAGGGTGATACAGCCGTCCGCTTTCATCATTAATAAGTGTAGACCAAATCTGCATAGTTGAAAATTATGAACAGACGAATTATACAAATAATAGCTGATGGCAATTGCTTATTCAGAGTAGTTTCATATTGTTTGTACAAAAGGCAGGAAATTTGCCAACACTATGTTTATGTCATGTTTTTGAAATATGTACTAATAGACGTTTTCAAGAATGTTTTAAACAAGATCGATTTTTGATTTTATTCTTATCATTTCGTAAGGTAGAATTTCCGTATATATGCATTTATGTAGAATAAACCCGCAGGGAGGGGTAAGCCAGAGTGAGGAGTGCTAGGATTAGAATTTTCAACTGGTTATGTTTGGTTGCGTTTATTTAAATAATCACCTATGAAGATCCAAAGGATTGTAATCACACATTGAATGTTGTATAGAGAAATCCTTCAATGCTTTTGACCGTCATGTCTTGACGAGGTTTCCCTAGTTGTACTATAAAGTGCTTCAATTTTGCTTGTGGCACAAATTGAGAAATATTCTGCGAATAAGTTTGCAATTTGTTCTGGACAATTTGTTATGGCTCTCATCAACTACCTTCCAAACAATTTTTTGCTTATTAATCGAATTGTCTAATTGCTTTGCAAAATATGCATATGTTGTAGCCTTTAGTAGTAAGCTGTATTCTTTTTTCAAAGTTTTATAGCGCTGTTGTAGATCATCATTATTAGTATTTACTACTAACCAATAAAGATATTTTAAGTTACTTTTCTCTTTGATCTCTTCAGTGATCCACTTTGTGAGATTTATTAGTGTTACATTTATTACTGTGTCTGTATTCAGAGCACGCTATATTAAACAGAGAATAAAATATATTGTAACGTTCTTTCTAAAAATAATAATACAAGTGCTGTTTAAATCGTCTATTCACAAACAAATATTTATTTATATACACTAATGAATACACTATAAATTAACGCTATGATTATAAACCATTAAAAACTATTATTTACAGACTATGAATTTCTAATACAACATTTATATTCACTATTTATTTTGTAATACCCAGTTAATGACTTGCAGTTGACTGCCTCTCTTTTATCCGCCATCCGCTTTTATATCTTCATATAAACGCACCAGAAAACGCTGGAACCTTCTATGTATTCTTAGAAAATGCTAGAATAAACCACGTCTAATTTACATGCTTGTGCGATACGTCATTTTCTCGAAGGCGGCAGAACACACCACCTGTCGCTCGAAAAGAGGTTCGTTCCTTTTCTCTCCCGTTACACTGCCCCCCTCTTCAAGTCTGTTCTGTCCCAGAACAGGTTTTATGCTCTGATTCCTGTAGAACGGGTCATGACGATATCGACAGTCTTCACCTCGACTACACGTTCCATTACGGTAGAAATAACAGTCTACACTCTTCGTTGGCCTTAATGCGGGCTGTGGGTCAAAACTGCAGACGAAGATCTTGACGTCCGTACCTCTAAAGACAACTTCCAGCATGTTTCTAACGATTCTCCAATCCAGCTGGTCCCGCCCACAGCCGAGTTTGGGAACTGCCAATTTGTTAATTCCCCTGGTAAGCAACTCCATTCTCAAATTCCATAGTGCCCTCCACAAGTCGGCGTAACTCGGTTTCTGGTAGTAAAACTGCTTGGTTACCAAGTAGTAAATGGATCGGTCATGATCAGGCAAGCGTAAGGATTTACCAACAGAGGGATTTTGTTCTCGAAGTTCATTCAGCCGTCCAAATTTATTTCTAAACACTACTGCGATCCCCCTGGACATACGGAGATCCGCGGAGACACAGTGGGCAATGGAATAATCACCAGGGACCCGGAAGAGATCTTGTTGCATCTCAGTCGTGACTCCGAATCGCGCTTTTCTAGTTCCAGAGAACACAGCCATAAATTCTCTAAAGGTTGGCTGATCATCTTCAGGCCTTACGATTTTGATAGCCACCTCGGCCTCATCTTTCCGATCCGGGACTGCGTCATTATTTCCCTCATAGTGCGCCAGACGATTGGAGTGTACCACCTTTGGTTTCCCCCTTGGCAATTTCTGGATGCGATAAATCAAGTCATTTATTCGTTTCTTCACCTGGTATGGACCCTCCCAATTTCGCTGTAACTTTGGAGAATAGCCACGACGCCTTTGCGGGTTGTATAACCAGACAAGCTCTCCAGGATGAAACCCTCCTTCTTGGGCCCTCACATCGTACGTAGCCTTCATCCGGTCACTCGCGATTCGACTATTATTTCGGGTTCGGTCGTGAATATCCTCCAACTTCTTCTTTAAGTTGATGACATAATCATTCCCGGCTACCTCCTGCTCTATAGGTGGAGACCCAAATTCCAGATCACACGGTAACCGTAACTCGCGTCCAAACATCACAGACGCTGGTGACTGACCGGTTGTTTCGTGGACCGATGCACGATAAGCCATCAGGAACAGATGCAGGTATTGGTCCCAGTCTCGTTGATGATCGGAGACGACCTTGGCCAAATATTTGCCCATTGTTCGATTCATGCGTTCTACCATTCCATCGGACTGCGGATGTAACGGTGTGGTCCGAGTCTTGCGAATGCCCAACAATCGACAGACTTCTCCAAAGAGTACAGACTCGAAATTGCGGCCTTGATCCGAATGCAGCTCCATGGGCACTCCGAAGAGACTGAAGAACTCTTTGACTAGTACGTCAGCAACAGTCGCAGCTTCCTGGTTTGGTAGGGCATATGCTTCTGGCCATTTGGTAAAATAGTCCATTGCCACTAAGATGTATTTATTCCCATCGTCGGTTTCGGGAAATGGTCCGGCAATGTCTATAGCTATTCTCTCCAGAGGACTACCCACATTGTACTGCCTCATAGGTGCTCTTCGCTTCCCCAAGGGTCCGTTGCCAGTGGCACATAATTCACATTTCCGGCACCACTCCTTCACGTCTTCTTTACAATTGACCCAATAAAAACGCTCCCTAACTTTCTCCAAAGTCTTTTTCACACCGAAGTGTCCTCCTGAGGCACCGTCATGGAGATGTCGCAATACTGTAGCCACTCGGCTTCTTGGAACCACGAACTGAGACCTAATGGTGGTGCCATCTTCACTCTCCAGTACTCGCTTCAGGAGATCGTCTTCCACCTTCAAGGACCCCCATTGGGCCCAATATGCTTTGAGCGTTCTGTTGAAAGGGCTGACGGCCTCCCAGGCAGGCCTTTCTCCCACGCGCTTCCATTCCAGTACCATTTTTAGTTCGGGATCAGCCTCCTGCTGTCGCTGCAATTCTTCCGGCAACCAATTGTCGTTGACGATGGTAGTCCTTAATACTTGGCAAACCCTCTCTTCCAAACGAGAGCAATGACGGCAATCCGTTGGACAGGGTCTTCTTGAAAGAGCATCGGCATTTCGATGACTAGTGCCCGCTCGATGTTCGGTGTCAAAGTCGTATCCTTGTAATCGTTCGATCCACCTTGCGACCTGGCCTTCAGGATTACGGAATTGTAACAGCCATTTCAACGCTGCATGGTCCGTCCTCAATAAAAACTTCCGTCCGTACAAGTATTTGTAGAAGTGCTCAACGGACTTCACGACGGCCCATAGTTCTTTTCTGGTCACACAATAATTCCTTTCGGCTTTCGACAAAACCTTACTAAAATAGCCGATGACCTTTTCTTGTCCATCCTGTATCTGAGAAAGTACCCCCCCAATGGCCAAATTACTTGCATCTGTGTCAAGTATGAATTTCCCTTCTGTCCGTGGATAGCTCAATATTGGTGCTGTTGTCAGGGCACGCTTCAGCTGTTGGAAAGCTGTTTCACACTCTCCGCTCCAAACATACTCGCGCCCATCTTCAGTTAACCTTGTCAGAGGTTTCGCTATATTGGCAAACCCAGGAACGAAACGCCGGTAGTAGGTACATAACCCAAGAAAACTACGAACTTGGTGTTTATCTTTCGGTGTTGGCCACTCTTGAACTACACGAATCTTATCGGGGTCGGCTGCCACTCCATTTTGTGATACGACGTGCCCGAGATATTTCACTTCCTTTCTGAATATGTGGCACTTTTTCGGACTCAGTTTCAGATTGGCTCCACGTAGTCTTCGGAACACTTCCTCTAGGTTTTTCAAATGTTCGTTGAATGATTTTCCGACTACAATCACATCATCTAGGTATACCAGGCAGGTCTTCCACGACAGCCCTCTCAGGATGGTCTCCATTAAACGCTCAAAGGTGGCCGGAGCGTTACATAGACCAAAAGGCATAACCGTAAACTGCCATAGTCCGGAACCAATAGTGAACGCGGTCTTCTCCCGGTCTTCAGGTTCCATTTCAACTTGCCAATAACCACTCTTCAAGTCCAAAGTCGAAAACCATCGTGAACCAGACAGGGTATCTAACGTGTCGTCGATGCGTGGTAAGGGATAGCTGTCTTTCTTGGTCACGTCATTAAGCTGCCGATAGTCCACACAAAATCTCGTTGACCCGTCCTTCTTACTGACCAGGACCACCGGTGATGCCCAGGGACTACTGGATGGCTCGATGACCCCTTGTTCTTCCATATCGATAATAATCTTCTCGGCTTCTGCTCTCCTTGCTAGAGGTAGACGCCTCGGCTGCTGACGGACAGGCATAGAGTTGCCTGTATTGATTTTATGTTTTATTATATCTGTTCGTCCCTTCTGGCTATCGTCAAGAGCGAAGATATCTTGGTATCGATGAACCAAACCCTGTACCTCTTTCACTTCTGTTCTGTTAAGGTCTTCGCACGAACTAGTAACCATGCCCACTAATTTTCCACCATGGTCTTTGGGCGCTGGTTTTGGAACATCAGCCATACACCTGGCTACTCGGAATACTGGCACACACTGTCCCACAAGGGTACTCTTCTTCAATGTCACCGGATCCACATTAACGTTCATAAGCCTCACCGGTACTGTCTTTCCAACCTTGATCAGCGCTTTTCCCACCAGTATGCCACTATGGATCTTCTTATCACAAACAGGCTCCATCATTCGCACACATCCAACCCGAAGATCTCCATCCAAACCTGCCTCGACAACCATCTCGCTTTGACCCGGCAATATCACATCTTCAGTCAGCAAAACCCTTACAACCGGATCTTCTCGTGGGTGCAACGGAAGTTCTTCGTTACCGACCTTCAAAACACCCTCTTTCAAATCCAACGTAAAACCAAATTTTCTCAGGAGGTCCATTCCAAAGATGAAGTCATCAGTGATATCGGCTACCAGTACCTCATGATCACGTTCTTCACTTCCAATGCCAATCTTCATCTTCACCACTCCGCGTGTTGGTATCACTTCACCTGTTGCTGTACGGAGTTGAGTAGTTGTTGATAACAGCTTCATACTTGATTGTAGAACATCAGGGCGTACGATGGATTTTGTCGCCCCCGTATCAATAAGTAGTGGAACAGTTCGGTTAGCAATCTTTCCATCTACAAACAAACTGCCGTTACTATTCTTTGATGTTACGGCATGGATCGTGATCTCCGGGGCATCTTCACTCGCAGCCAACGTTCGCCCCCTCTTGCCAACCCCTTTTAACTTTTCCGACGGTTGTACTTTTCTGGGTTTAGGGCAGCGGCGTCGTATGTGCCCTTGTTCACCGCAGTTCCAGCAACGGGGTCCTCGAACTTCTTGAGGATTCCTCTTACGACTATCTTCCTTCTGAAGAACTCTCATTAATAATTCTTCTAGGCGATCTTTGGAACTGGAACCTTCCTCTTCTTCCGCAACGGTTCGAACTCGCCCGTGGCCTCGGGACACTTGTTTTGCAGCTTCAAATTCTAAGGCGTGAGCAAGCGCATCATCAGTTGTTCTTGGTCGTGCCAGCCTCAATGATTGTTGTGTTTCTCCGTCTCTTAACCCATCAATGAAGGTCTGCACAGCCAGCTGTCCCAGAAATGAATCGGGTGCCGTAGGGTACGCCAATCGGACAAGCCGCGCAACATCGGCTTCAAACTCCTGCAGGCTTTCTCCATTCTTCTGGATACGATTCTTCACTTGCGCGTGATACACCTGTTGTAGATGCGCGTCTCCATATCTCATTTCCAATCTAGACACTAACAATTGGTAATCATTTTCCTGTCCTGCTGGGATTGTTTGCAGGACGTTCAACGCGTCTCCACGCAAAGCCACAGTTAGAGAAACGGCCTTTTCCTTGCGTGTCCATCCGTTGGCCCCAGCGGCCGCCTCAAATTGTTTGTAGTAGGTGGACCAAGGTATCTTTCCATCGAACGTGGGTGGTTTTACTTTTATCCCTACGGCAGGATCCTTTTCTTCTTTAAATTGTTTCTTTACTTCATTAAACGGCCTCTCAGAAGTTGAGGGAAACCGTAGTTGCCTCATTCTATCTTCCAGCATTTCGGCCATATCGTCTTTCTTAGTTGTTGGTGGTAATTGCATTTGGGCTATTTTCTCTTCTACCATCTTTATTACCCTATCTTGTTCCGCCAATCTACCTTCCAATAGTCCTAACGCGCTGGCATTCTCCAAAAATTCTTCGAAAACTTTTTCTTCTAACACCTTGACATTGTCCAGCAATTCTTCTTTAAGCCTTCTAGAACTTTCTTCGGACTTTTCTAGTAATTCTTCTTTAAGCGTTCTAGAATTTTCAAGTAAATCTTCTTTAAGCATTTTAACATTTTCTTCCAGTGCTTTAGTATTTTCAAGTAATTCTTCTTTAAGCATTTTAGAATTTTCAAAAACTTTTTGTTCCAGCACTTTAGTATTTTCCATTAATTCTTGTTTAAGCATTTTAGAATTTTCTTCAGACTTTTCCAATAATTCCTCTTTTAAAATTCTAGAATTCTCTTCGGACTTTTGCAGTAATTCTTCTTTTAAAATTCTAGAATTCTCTTCGGACTTTCTAGAATTTTCTTCGGCTTTTCTAGAACTTTCTTCCATTTTACTTAACAACAAACTAGTATCAATTGCGGGTCCAGGTATTTCGAAGCGGTAATTTTCAGGATCTTCCTTCTGTTCTAAAAGCCATTCTCTTAGCCGATTTATCAAAACTTCTTTCTTTCCATTACTATCCAAGTCCCTCTCGTCCAACTCCCGCTTCAAATCTATTACTAAGAGATCCTTTAATAGTTTCATCACCATTTTGATTGTTTGTTGAAATTATGTTTTAACACCAAAAATTTTATTCTCACAGCACTTTAATTAATTATTACGCGATTTTATTTATTTTAAAACCTCACACCTGTAACACCACTGTAACGTTCTTTCTAAAAATAATAATACAAGTGCTGTTTAAATCGTCTATTCACAAACAAATATTTATTTATATACACTAATGAATACACTATAAATTAACGCTATGATTATAAACCATTAAAAACTATTATTTACAGACTATGAATTTCTAATACAACATTTATATTCACTATTTATTTTGTAATACCCAGTTAATGACTTGCAGTTGACTGCCTCTCTTTTATCCGCCATCCGCTTTTATATCTTCATATAAACGCACCAGAAAACGCTGGAACCTTCTATGTATTCTTAGAAAATGCTAGAATAAACCACGTCTAATTTACATGCTTGTGCGATACGTCATTTTCTCGAAGGCGGCAGAACACACCACCTGTCGCTCGAAAAGAGGTTCGTTCCTTTTCTCTCCCGTTACAATATCAAAGAAATTTGTAAATGCAGTGTTAACATCGATAATACTGATAGCATTTGACCAATCTTGGTTGGCTAATAGTTGAACAAATTCAGAGAGAGAATCACTAGTGATTTTTCTCTTAATTGTGATTGTTTTCGCTGATTCGTTCTTTTTAAGTTCAGTGCATTTAATGTTGAGGTGTAGGCACATATGATCAGGCAGGCTAAGTTTTGTTACATTACATGTTAACCAGTTGTTAACATGTGTTAGTATTTATGTAATCGATGACCGATTATTTTAGAAATAATTTTAAAATTTTTATTTTTAAGATTTGTTTAATTTTCGTCAAGTACACGAAAAAATAGTATGATTTACGCATTTGAAAAGTGATTTCTCCATACTCATGTAAACTTAATCCACGATTTGAAGCGTTTAGTGCGTAGCGTTTCGTGGCAAGCTTCAAAACCTTCTCGTTTTGTGCGTAAACCAGATGGACAATCAAATTCGGTACTAATGACTTCTCGTTTTGTGCACTCATCTGGCATTTACCTGTTGACTTTGGATACTTTCTAAAATAGAATTTCTACTTACAAATTGTTGATTTTCTGCTCAACATCTATTTTATTTTTTCACACAGTAGGTATAAGGTAGCAAAGTAGGTATAAGTCTCTTTAAAACAAAATTCTTTGAAAAGGATAAATTCAAATACAATAGTACTTAGAATATTTAACACTCGATATTTCTGTACAAAGAAAAATACTATGGATTTAATATAAGTAATTAAAAAAATATTGGTTTTTAGTCAAATTCTGAATTGAAGGAAATTTAAGTAAAAAAAGTCCACTTAATTAGTCTGTATTATCTAATTTCCAGTAGATCTGCAGTATCCATCGGTATTCTAAATTGAGTACGTTTCTTTTTGTTTTTTAGCACTACTAATGGTAAACAAATGATATATATTCAGTTAAGTTGTATCCTACAGGAGCCACATTACCTTTTATAGTGATTTTATTCGTTAAAAGTATCGATCGTATAAACATAACAAAGCCAAAAAAGCAACACAGAAATACAATAAAGCAGAAATAAATTTATTTTTTGCTACTTATGGATTGTACAGATCAGGCTACACTTAACTAGACGTTTTACGATTGGACTTATAATATATATATATTTAGCATTTCTGCATACCATACTGTACTATACAGGGTGTAATGATTCGCTAGGTAAAACTTAGCAGTACGGTATTCTACAAAAAAAACTGAGCTAAAAACTAAAACATCTTCTTCTCCGATGGCCCCTTCAAGCAATATAACCACTTTTAGATTTTTAAAACCGGCAGCAATAGGTTCTTTAAGGCTTTTTGATCTCGGTCGACTAGGTGTTAATCGCATAATGATTACTAAACGATATAGTAGTAGGCGTTTGTCTGTTAACGGCTATTTTAGGATTTTCGATGACAACCGATACATAAAATTTAGTATTAATAAACATTAAGTAAACACTTACGATAAGTTTTGATGATTTAGTTTATTAGAAAATGAACATCTATTACTTAACTATTAGTTAACTAATACATAAAATTTAGTATTAATAAACATTAAGTAAACACTTACGATAAGTTTTGATGATTTAGTTTATTAGAAAATGAACATCTATTACTTAACTATTAGTTAACTATTGACAGCTGCAGTATAATAGTAGGAGAGAGATAAAGTGATGTCATTTATGCTCATATACCGACTCTGGAGGATAAACTGGATGACTGTCAATCAACGCCACAACAATTACTGTTGACTGCGATCTTTGCACTTCCTCTGATAACTTAAATTCCTACTACTATGATTAGTTAAGATATCTTTCAAAAGACACTGGGGTGACGCATGACGGCATTTTTCACTGAACCACAGGACCAATGGTCTTCAGACCATTCTGCACTAATTAAGATACAACTAATTCTAACGTACAGTACAGTAGAATAGCGTATTAGGTTTTTATACTTGATCGTTGAACCCAGTCGTCGTCTTGATCATGGCGTAGTATTAATTCGAAGATTAACTTTAAATAAGTTTTATGACTAGTGGGAGTGCTACATCATGATATCCCTAAACATAAGCTTCGAGTGGACTATCCTGCTAAGCGCCAAAAGCGATCGCTTCTCAATTGGTACAAAAGTGTGTTTGGATGTGTTCCATTGAATCAACTTTTTTCCATTTAAATGCATGGGAAGTTTTTATTATTCTTCTTGCCATAACAGCCTTAATTAAAAATTACAAATATTTCATGTAGTACTTTTTGCCTATTAACCAAACAAATTTAGTATTATTTATATAAACCAACTTATTTCAAAAAATTATTGCTTATTAACGCGAAATTATCTTTCATCCCTTCCATCATTTGCGATCATCAGTGATGAAACAAAATATTCAATAATCAAGGTACCAGGTTTCTGATAATATTACGTTGTTGTCATACTTTTAAAAAGTATGATTACTTGTATTCTTGCGCATAGAATTCTTGTGATTTGAAGAGTTAACTCTTAACCAACCTGTTTTCCTTACGTTACGTTTACTACCAAGCACTACTTACTTACTTATTCTTTAGCAATTACTAAATTGTTGTATACAAACTAATTATCCTTATTACATTTCTGGTAACCCAATTCTTCCAGACAAACAAAATTTTTAGTACTTTTATATTAATTTTTGCATTGATTAGAAGTCTTGACTATTCCAAGTCACTTTTTGCTAAATAAATAAAATTATCTACAACTTCTGACTATCAAAAGTTTGCGATTCTTTTTCATCAGAATCGTTAACTCGTTTTACTGAACTGAGAATAGCGAATTTTTCGAAAGTAAATAAATTTTAAAAATACTACCAAGCAAATATTACGTAAACATCAATTATTTACAGTTATTAAAATGTTCATGTTGCAAAAAATACTTTTCAAGACTATTTTTAACTAAAAAGTGTATTTGGGGGGTATTGTTGGGGTGCATCTGAACCCTACTTGGCATTTTTAAGGGTTAACACTTCAAAGTTTTCTGAAAAGGTTTATGTATGGTTTAGTATTGTTAAGTCAATCCAAAGCATATCAAGCTACTAAAAATCTGTAAATGCAAAAATAACAGGATGTTGGGTGATATTTGAACTGCTTGTATGTTACCTCTTCAAGGAGTCATCAAGACAAATGTGCTACTTGAGGAAAATCTTTGACAGTCGCAGTTTTACTACTAATTTATATAAGATGGAAGTTCTGAGTGCCGGTTCAAACAGTCATGATGCATGCTGTTTATCGTTTCTTACTTTTATTAGAATGTTTTATAGTTACTGCTATGTTTATGCGGCAGCCTGGGAAGTGTATGAAACCTCTTTGGTGTTCATTGGTCACAGTATACACGGTATCGTAAATTGGAAATTATACATAATTTCCGGCAATTTACTATAAATGTAATAAACCGGGCAACGTGATTAATGGTCGCCCAGTCTCATAACGCAAAACATCACACTAACAGTAACCTAACTATTAATTAATTATTAATTGGGCGACCTTAATTATTAATGCTCAAGCCACAGATAAGGTTAGGTTACTGTTAGTTTAAAGTTTTACGTTATGAGACTGGACGACCATTAATCTTATTCTCCAATTTACCTACATTTACCGTAGCATACTCAATGTGGCACAAAAGCATGGAAACTTTAAGTATTTCTGAAACGGCTTACACGATCGAGGCGAATTTTAGAACACTTCATTTAGATAATATGCTGGATCTAAAACTAAAGCTTTACCAACATTTGAATTTTAAATAGGACACCTTGTATATTTCAATTTTTTGAGTTCTGTTTTAGCAGTTAAAATAAAGTTAAAAAATATTAAAGTATCTCGAAAACGGCTGAACTAAGAATATAAAGATTGCTATATAAATTACGTATGTGTAGAATTACTGAGGGAACTCAATTAACAAATATATCATGTAGACGTCATTACGACTAGTCAGTAATTGAAATAATGACTCCAGCGACGAGATAACTACATCTGATTTTTAGAAAAGTGATTAAAAGTATGCTTACTTATGACCCATGTTTTTAAATCCAATATTGTCACGTGGGGTTTCGTGACTTAGAGTCGTAGTCAGAGGTAGAAACAGAAAGTAAACAGAGACCACAATTGATTATATACTAAACAATAAGTATAAGAACGAATTTGTATTTTTATATTTGTTACTGTGTTACTATATTAGTAACGGTATTAAAATCCATGACCTTCATCACCAGCGATTAGATAAAATACCTTATAGAAATAAAATGAGTGCATACAACAAGATTTTACAGTAAATTCTTATATTAAATTAATTTTTTTTTTAAATTGATATGAAAGTTTTAACATCTTAACTTATAATAATAAGAGATGGGTTGATATAGACCTGGAATTGTCTATTAAGTATTATTTGTAAAGTTATTAGTAAAATTTATTATTAAAAAACAAGCCAATTGATGCAGAAGTATTTATTTCTATTAATATTCCTATTAACAAGCTTGAGCACTCCGGTTTTGACAGTAAAGCTTTCAATATTGAACCAGTTTTTAATTCTATTTGTTATGTTAAAAAACATCATTCCATAATGTTAATATAATTTATCTTTTCTCAAGTACATGGCCATTGTGATCATGTAGATTTGATTTACATGAACCTAATAGATTTATTTTGTGTTTAGCATGGTTTAACTGATCCTAACCGCCCTGCATACAGCATGAGATTTGCCGGAACACGATCACAAACTATGCAGTCAATGACCAGTAATTCAAGGTCTTCGCCTCGTCTTGGACAAAAGCACGCTAATGGTGATCCTAATGCTCTTCCTAGCCCAAGCATTGAAGAAAGCTCAGTAAGTTAAATATGTCTTCCTGAAGCACCGATGGAGAATCTAGATCACACCTGAAAAGTTTTTCTGCTGATCTTCGTAGTAACAATAGAAAGATTTGAAACTGTAACACATTCAGTCTTTTAATAAATATAGGTTTTGGTAGTACGATCGGTTTTTCCTAAAAGTGGAATATGGTAGTATATATATAGTAAACTATAGATATAAGTATACGACCCCCGACTAATATTAATTCGTCTACTTTCATTTTCTGTTAAAAGTCACTCAGCAATCTTTACTCTGAAATTCTCATTTGGTCTAGACAGCGACTTCTTGTTTCCAGAAGTGAAATACTGCATCTGCATTTGCACCAGGCGTTTTTCATAAAATTCTATCAGGGGGTTTCCTTAGACCGCTTCTTGCAAGGTTTTTGGACACTTTTGTTGATCTCGAGACGCGAAGAAGCGGTGTGAGGAATCTTCCCTGTAGAATTCCATGAAACTTGGCATAGAGTAGGTGCAGAAGTAATACTTCACTCTAGGAATGGCAAACATCCACCTTAAAGAACAAAAGAAAAATGCCGGATAAAGATTGCTGGAGACAAAATATAAAAAAAGAATACACCACAAAATATATAGTATCATGAACATAGGTATCTTTTAATTTATACATTAAATGAATGTATCTTTATACTAAAATGTGATGTTAGGTTAAGAACTATCCTATATTGCAAAATATATTCATTTGTTTATATATTTTGTCATGTATTTATTTTTCATATTTTAAATCAATGGAGATGCCCCGACATTTTTACTCCGAGATCCTTCTTCTGGTCTACGAAGTAGCTGTTTCTTGTTGCTAGTGTGAAGTATTACTCTTGCATCTACTCTAAGCCAAGTTTCATGAAATTCTGTAGGGAAGTTTCCTTACACTATCTCAAGGCTGACAAAAGTGCCCAAAAACCTTACAAGAATTAGTGCAAGGAAACCCCCCAATAGAATTTTATGAAATATCGCATGATGTAGATGCAGATGCAGTACTTCACTTCTGGCAACAAGAAAGAGTTACTTTCTATACCAGAAGAAAATTTAGAAGTAAATTGTGGAGTGACTTTTAACAAAAATAAAAGTAAACGAATTAATATGCGTCGGAGCTCGTGGTATACATTACTTAGCTAATGCGTATTAAAAGAGAGGTTGGCTTTTATTGAAGTTATTTGACAGATGCATGGAAAATTTCAGTTTTCATGTTTATATTCTGTGTAATGTAATGTAAAATCGTTGTAATCGTTAGTCCTAGATTAAAAAACTAAAAAATTATATGAACATTATGGTATGAACATAAAAATTGATTATGAGCCCTTTTACATGCATACCCTTCTCTGGAATTCAACCTTTCCGCATAAGCTACAACAAATCCTAATTATATGTTAGAAACGCTCTAAGAAATGGAAAACATATTAATGTGATCTCGTACTTTTTTACATGTATAGCGTTGTAATTATATAAAATCGCTCTGTAATATAGTGCCAAACTGTTGTTACCTACAATCTTTTGCGTAGCAAAAAGCCAGTCAATCCTATCGTACGATTCAGTATTAATATCTTGTGATTTATAACTCGTATTTGAAAATAGAACTTCGTATTGTAAAGTAAAAGCTTGTAAAGTAAAGCAATTTATTATAAATATAATTAGGAGCAAGTACAGATAGACATTTAAATGTTTTTAAATGTGAAAAATGTATTATAAAGTTTCTCTAATGACCGTATTTTTTATTTTTTATATTAATTTCCAGCTCAAATTGTCCCCGCTTATTTCCTTAGGATGCAAAACTGTGCCTAACGTAGAAAAGATTACCATTATCAATCGATGTAGGATAATTAATTATATATATATCTGTGTATATTTAGGTTAGATAAAAATCTAAAGCAGTGGCTTTCCATGTGTTTCTGTATGAAAAACTGTAATTTACGTCAATTGAAAATATTATTTCTAGATTTAAAGTTTTGTGTCTCATTACGATTAGGTATCTTCTAAAGATATAAAGAAAATCTTTGTCGGTAAAGTAAAACGTGCGATGTATATATGTAAACTTTTTTAGAAACTAATTGTCGTCTTGTTATCTTTATGGATAAAGAAAGCGATGGAAACAGGAAAAGGTGCTATAAAATAAGACTTCAACATTGTCTTTTCATTAGAAATATGTTGAAGAATTTAGCTTAAATGTATTTGTACGTCTTTAAAATACAACTCTGAATATTTGAGAAGGTGTGTTACAATATCAGTGGGAATAGCAATATAGTTCTAGTACAAATCTTTATGAATTATGTTTCTCCTGTTTTTGTTTTAAAAATGCAAAGTTAAAAAACTAAATTTAAGCTCATATGTTACTTACTTTACTTTAATCTATTATTCCTATATGTATTCAAGTGAGTATATGGCTAGTGTGCATTGGACATTTTTTGTCTAATAATTAAAAGTCTAATAAGAATGTTTAGATAACAGCTCCAAAGATAAATGAAATAAAAAATAATTAAATGGAATTCTGTGATTTACCATATTTAATCATCAATTTATTTCCAGAAATGTGGAAATATACAGGTATGTTTGTTGACGGCGTGATAAAGATTTTAACCGTCCTTAAATATTGTAAATATTGTTCTACAAAAATATGTATTCCACTTGCTTCTAGCTTTGTATCGTTTCTCTACGGCTATGATTTTAGAATATTATCGATTTCTGGTTTTCTTTTCAATAAGCCTCAAACAATTGTGTGCGAGATTGAACTCTTCTGTTGTTTTCAATATAACATGGTCCAATCCTGAAAATCATTCTGTGTCCATTGAAAGTATTCGTGTTTAATATTTATGCTTATTCCCTAAGAAATAAAGTAAATCTGTAAGATCAGTATTATGAATCCCCATAGAATTTTACAATATTATTAATTCCTATGTTGATATGACCATTTGTTTTAATACGAACATATCGTATATAATTCAAGACTATTTCCTGCCCTTGTATGGAAGTACCTCAAACTTAAAAACTGCATTTTTAATTTAATTACTATTTTAAACTCATTTCTTGCGAGTATTGATGAAATTAAAATATTTTAGTTCGAATAAGAAATTATGTATCACTTTTAATTAATTTTGTTATAATATATTTGTACAGCTCCCCACCCCTGCTTTTGTATTCTAAAAGTTTTTAATTACTGGTAGAAAAAAAAGCACTTTCTTCCAAAAATCTAGTAATTAGATAATAATGTAATGGGCATCGACATCAAGGTCATATGACCCCACCATTATTTACATTTAACTTGAAATGAACTAGTCAATTCTTCAAAACATATAGAACACGCAAAATAACAGAATTATGGCCACTGTAGTCTAATACCATACAATACTTTAAGGTTATATTGATGTAATTTAACGTCTTTCCCTTTCATAGGTACTTGACAAGCTGTTTTACAAGATATTTTTGTTAATTTTTATTCACATAATTAGTAAGATTTCAGAATTGCAAATTTCTATTATAATTCTGATGAAATTTCTACTTAAATGACTCTAAATAATGCTGAAGTGTGTGTCGGCAATGCTTTTTTTAAGTGTATATTAATACCTACCCCTATTTTCAATCATATGACTGACTGAGTATGTTATTTTTCTGATATGAGTCAGAGAATTTCTTTAAAGACAACATATCATAGCATGTATGCATTAATAAGAAGAGGCAATACAATATGTTTCAGAAGACAAGACCACAGCTGTAGCATTTTGGTTTAAAACAATACTACCTATTCAAACTCACTTTTTATATTCTTTAGAACTATTGTAAAAATTGTAGAGAATTTAACAAGAAACATCTTGTGTATGGTAACTAGATATATAGTGGGACGCTTTTTTCCAAATGTCCATAGATTATTTATTTATAGATTTATATGTATCATCAGCACAGCTATGGATGCATAACCAAAAAGGTTTTTGTCCCTATATGTACCACCTGTACATACCAGCCATGGTATTTAACAGGACAAGGGGTGGTATATAGAGGGACCATATGATTAACTCGGGAATTTAATTTTGTTAACAATAAATATTAACAAATATCTGAATGTTATAAGGCAGTTTTTATTCTGAATCGTACAAACTTAGAAAATAAACAATATAATATAATAAAATAAATAAATATAAACAAAACACAAAGAAATGATTTATCACCTACAAACATCTCAACAAAGCAGCATTAATTAGTAAAAATTATTTGCATTTTAAACCTTAAAAAATATTAGCTGCTTGGCAGCTCTTGCACTTCCACCAGGAATAATGGGTTTCAGAAGCTTAAGAACGTCACCAATGCCCGCTACATCTCTGACCTCCTCTTCTGGGACAACAAAACTTCTTTTAAATCCTCTTTTCAAAAATGTAACCGTAATGTCCCGTCCAGATCTTTCAATCACTTTATCGATGTAAAATCTTGAAAGGCTTTTGTCCCATCTTTAACTAGTGGACACTAGGATAACTCAGTCTTCAACCGATGAGTAGTGGTCTTAAAGAGTGGAATTTCCAAATCTTATGCTTAAAGATGAGTGTGTTTTGCAGAAACAAAAACCTATTGTTTTCCGGTACATTGTTTTTCTTGCCACGAGCGTGGAACTTGCTTATTATTTGCTATTGCATAATTAGTAAAGGCAAAAATTCTATCATCTTTTTCTGTTAAACCATAACATATATCTGTTGCATCTAGTAAATATTTTGCTATAGTAATAGGTTTTCTTCTTCGAGAGCCAGAATTTCTTTAAGCCTATGCTTTCGCATCTTCGACATCTGAGGTCTTATACCTTTGGATGTTTCCCGACAACGCATTAGTAATTGCAAATCCTCGTGCAACTTCACGCAAAGAAAAATTATGCTGACATTTTCTTATTATATTCTGTATGCTTATTTATTATTTATTGTTATAAATACCTAAATTTAATATTAAAACAGAATGATATATATTGGAACGCATCCCAGTAAATACCACATCCATTTGTACCACTATGATTGAAACGACGTTTTTGCTGATAACATAAGAATGGTAAAACATATGTAGATCAGCTTGTTAGATGCTAAACCTAAATGAATTTTGAGGTTATGAATGAAGTTTTACTGAAAAATTTTGATTTTAACATTGGTCTATTCAAATATGAAGTCAATCAAAATAAAACAGAATAGTCACACTATACCCAAACAGCTTCGATTGTAAAAAACTACGCTTTAAACCATAAGGCGTTTTAGTTTACAAAAAAGACTGAATGCCATGTGCGTCTACCACAGATCACAACAAACAGAAAAAAGGATTCTTTGCAAAATACACGCAAAGTCCCACTATATACCATGTTCCAGTATATACCGGTTTCCCCTACTCCTATTAGACTGCTAGTTATAGTTATTGGCATTGAATTAATTCATCATCACTTTATGAAACCGTGAAAAACATTTGAAGCCTTATGAGATTTTATGTTGTGATGTGATTAAAGTATAGATCATATCAAAAATTTTACATACTAACTTCTGTAACTTTTTAGCACTTATTATATATGCATTATTTGAACCCATACAAAAATATTAAATAACAAAATAATTAGATAAGTCAGAGAGGTTAGATGTCAGGCTCCGTAATATGGTACAGATATGCTACTAATATTCAGCACGAAACCCCATGATCTGGAAATACATAAGGTAGAATTTAAGAAAGTACCATTTAAAGAACACTCTCAATTATCTCTCGTTTAATGTTCTGTATAACTGAAAATAATCTTAATTTTCATTTTCCATGTTTTTTAAAACAAAAATGTTACAGCTTAGCTTTAATTCTGATCTGTATAAAACGTCTATCTACAGTGTATTAATATAAACTTAAAATTTTATTTATAATTACCATTACTTACTACAAACAAAAATAAATGCAAAAGGATGGAAGGCTGTGTTTTATCGAAAACAGTTATTAAGATAAGTTGTTGTAAAGCAGAAAAACGTTCAAACGTCGATTTTCCTGAAAACATTCTAAAAAATTTGTTTTTTCAACTGTCTTGGGCAAGTCAAACAATCGAGTAGTTTAGTTAACTAACTAAACTAAGCTAATTAGCTGTTTTCACTGTTTTAGAATAATAAAGGACAATAATCTACCTTAATAGCAACGCCAAAATATATTAACACGAGATGGTATTTAATTTGATATTTAAAATATTACAGTAGTAGGCTTTATGTATTCGTTAAAAAAGTTAGAAAACTAGTACAAATTATTGCATTTCCAAAAGACGGTCTTCACAACTAACGTAACAGGTAGTATTTTCGCAAGTTGTTTGTTTATCTTTACCTAAGTTAAGTTGTGACAATATTTAGATGTTTTTGTAACTCTCGTTTACGATAAACTGGATAATAATAACCGGAATCAAAACAGAATTGAAATCGCCACTATATTGAATAGTAACAGCTCAAGTAATATCATACATAAAAAATAATCCCGTTTCTGGGTTGACTTAGACTATACAGGGTGTAACTAATATAACTGGAAACCTCGTAATGGGGTATAGCTGTAATCAATTAGAACACATTTTCCTTATCAACATGTGGTTGCTTCCTGCTAGTTTTCGAGAAAATCGAATTTTCAATTTTAAGTAGTACGCCCATTGTACTCACATTACGCTATAGATACGAAACAAGCTTTTTTCAGCCTACAACCCACAAAAGTGTTATTATAGGCTTAAAAAGGTTTAAGATTTATCTCCCACATTACACATATACTTAAACTGAAATCAAGCAACTCCGGCATTGACTTGAATCCCCTCGTAATAATAACAATTAAAAAACATTAAGCTTCAACTCATTTTAGCTGCTATTGTGCAGGCAAACACTGAATGCGATCCTTACGTTTGATGGAATAGAGGGGAAAAGAGAGAACATATTTAATTTTTTTTAATAGAATTGTTTAATGACCTTTAATTCAATTATGTAGTAGGTAATGTTTAATGGATATAGGTCAATAAAAAATATTTTCTTTTTATTTTATTTTAATTTCCATGACCAATATTTCGTAGAATGAATATAAAAATTATATTATGTATTTTTGTTTATGTTGTTCAACTATTGTTTCTTGCATATTCTACACGATTTTATAAAAATAAAAGCAATAATTACGTAAATAAACATTTTCTTAAATTATCTCAACTTATCTGAAGCAATTGAAAAACAGATTTTTCCATGAAAATTGGAATTCGGGGGTTTTTTGTGATACAAATGTGTATTGAACAAATTTTTGTTTAGATAAAACAAAGTCGCTATCTTTGCTATCTTTACCTTAACTTGTAATAATAAAGTTTACAGAAAAGATTTAAAACTATCCTATAGGGCTGTCTAACTGTGGAGAATTTATGTAGTGATGAACAAATCACAAGCAAACAGATAATGTATAACATGATGTAATATATTTATATATATATATTATATTTATACTTCTGAAATGAATCAGTGTATGAAAAAAATAAAGTGCAATGTATGATACTTGTATATGTAAATATAAATATTTAAGTAGATACATGTAGTAGATAAATATGTAAAGTTTTGGCCATATTTTTATTCTCAGTGGTATTAAATATATCTTTCTCAAATATTTTCATATTGTAAATTATAACAATTTAAATTATAATAATGTAATAATAAAAAATTATGTAAACTCTATGAAACAGAAACTTTCAAAAATAGAATGTAGATCATTTTAAAATGCTACAAAAACTCTTACTAAATTTTCGAATTACAGAAAGATTACCTTTCAATTACACATTTTAATAAGTAAGTAAATAATTCTTGATTAGATCAGTGTGAGTCAAAATATATCCGTAAGTTTTTAGATTAGTTCAACAATGAAAAAGCAAATAGCATTTGTTGTTATAGTAGTTAATCAAACTAATATGTTTGTGAAGAATCAATTTTAAAAATATTTCTCATATGTTGTGATGTTTAAAGTGTCTACGTAGATACTTATTGTACCTATAGCTTTAATTTGTAGAAAATAGAAACCATATCGAACAAAATTAAGATTATAGACTTTTAGTTATAATTGTATTTACTATTATTATATTTAAATATCTTGTGATATTAAGATCTAAAAAATGTAGATAGAATCAGCATTTAGAAAATTTCACCTGTAATTGTTGCCAGATATCTTCTATTAATTCTATTCTTAGAATGTATTTATTTCTAGTTGTTACTGATATTTATGGAACTGATTAAATAAAACTATACATATATGTTGTTGAGAATTTTCCTGCTTTTAGACTAAATAGTGACCTTAATATAATAAAAAGGCAAAATTACCAGAACAGCTTTGATAAAGACTAATTCTAACTATATAATTTATTACCAACCATAATCAATTGAATAATAAAGCAAAGATAAAAAATAATTTGTATAGTATGAACAAGCGAAGTGACGTACTTTTTATTTCTTATAGTACAAGTACACGACTGACCTCCATACCTTGCCATACTATTATGTCATTAAATTTCAATCTCCAGAAACCACACGCCATATAATTTCACGATTCTGAAACCAAAGGATTATCATTCCGAGTTTATTTCCATAGTACAGGATGTAATGATTCGATAGGTAAAACTCTCCAGTACGGTATTCTACGAAGAAAACTAAATTAAACGCGTCAATAACATTTTCTTCTCCGATGGCTCCTCTAAGTGGTACAAGCTGTGTCGTCCAAGATTTCGTTATTTTTAAATTTTCAGACTTAGTAGTAGATATTTGGATTGAGTTATCAATATTAAACCTTTCCAACAGTTTTTGAAGTGTCACTGCTTTAAATCACACGAATTATATGCAAAAGAATGCAATCGTGCATTTTAAAAATATGACAATAGCGTGTTGTTTGATCAGACGTCTACTGTGTCGCTTAGTTAATCATTATGCAATCAACATCTAGTCGATCGAGATAAAATAGTATTGAAAAACCTACACTGTGGCCAGTTTTAAAAATCTAAAACTATTTATATCTCTTGAAGGAGCCATCGGAGAAGAAATGTTATTAAATGAAAACTAAGTTTTCGTAGAATACCGCACGGCAGAGTTTTACCTATCAAATCATTTATACCCTGTATAATATCAATCATCCCATAAGCATGCCAAACTATCATACAAAAGAAATATTTTGTTTTGTAGATTTATTTTTAGGGCACTACCTACGTACAGTTCTAATTCTAATTTTATTAAATATAAGAGAGATTATATCACTCAGCGCATATAAGATTACAGAAGCGTCCCTAAGGTCGGTCAGCCGGGCGTATGCCCGGGGCCCCGCGGGCTAGTGGGGCCCCACACCCAGCGCACCTTATTTTAATAAACAACACTAAAGCGTCGGGAAATAAAAAGGTGTCTTAACACTTCTCGAGACTTTAAGATAAACAGTAGCAGTGCGTCATAAAAGTTGCGTGCGTATAAGCTTGGATGGTACTCTTGAATGCCATTTGAATTGCTAAACCAGTGGGAGTGATAGAAACAGCAATATATAAAAATATGTATTTAGTATTAAAATCAAGATGGATAGACTTCCATATTTCAACACTTCTCATAAGCAGGTCTCACAACACCTAAGTGTTGCAAACCTTCGAGAAGCTTCGAGAAGTGTATGCGTTATCTTATAACCCACCACTACTGCTTAGTAGTGCTTACACGTAGCACCGCCAGTCGTCCGAGAACATTTTGTATACAGGGTGTAACTAATATAACTAAAAGCCTCCTAATGTGGGGGTAGCTGTAATGATTTACAACATAATTTCCTTATCAACATGTGGTCGCTTGCTGCTAGTTTTCGAGAAAATCGCATTGTAAATTTTAAATATCCCCATTGTACTCACATTACATTAAAAACAATAAGCAGGCTTGTTGCTTGTTTCGTATTTTTAATGTAATGTGAGTACAATGGGCGTACTTAAAATTTAAAATGCGATTTTCCCAAAACCTAGCTGGAAGCGACCACATGTTGATAAGGAAAATATGTTATTTTCTATTACAGCTACCCCCCCCCCCCATTACGAGGTTTCTAGTTATATTAGTTACGCCCTGTATATTTATTTATTAACTTTTTTATTTACTGGGGGCCCCACTCCATATTTGTGCCCGGGGCCTCAAAATTCAAAGGACGGCGCTATAAGATTATTTTCCATGGCTAAAGTATTTATTTTATTTTAATTTTGTTCTCGCATCTTTGTGAATTATGCACTTATGTTTTAAAATAGTAAGAATAACAGTGTATTGACTTTTTATTAACAAGCTCGAACTAACATATCTATATTCTTCTATAGATCTTTTGCTAGTAATCTACAACGACAGTCATTCTCCAATTAATTTAAAACTAAATACAAATACCTACTATTTTACCTACTATACATTTTTTTTCTAGAGTCCTCTGACTTTGAAAGCGTATTGCTCGGAAACTACCGAGCCAAATTAAATGTGTTAAAAACGAGCAAATAGTAAATTTATTTCTACATATAATAGTAAATTATTACATTTCTAAGTACTATACTTTTGTTTTTATCAGGCGATATGTAATAAAAGGTACCCGTTTTTACGGACAATTCTTTTACGTGTAAATTAAACAATTTTTTTCTCAGAAAGTAGGGTCAACTGGGGTAAATCTGAAACACCAAAAATTTGGGGTAAATGTGAAACATGTTGATCACCACTCTATCTTTAATTTTTAGAAAATTCTAAAAAGTTAATATAATTACTTAAGGTTTATGCTACATGATGTATAATTATAACATGTTGAACTGCCCTTTATACATAATTTATCTTATTTAATATAAAATCTGCTAAAAACCATCAAAACAAATTTGAAAAGCATATATAAAACTTTTCCGGTAATTAAGATTCTATACCAGCTACTCCATTAATTTTTTATTTTCTAAATAAGGAATAGATTACTTATCACAGCAATTCTCTTACACCACTTTATATGAATAATATGTAAACAAATGTAACTGAAAGACAATTAAATGAGACTCGTATAGGTACTTAAAAATCAGCTACGCGCACAGGTGATTGTTGGGTTGCCTAAATATATCAGGACCGAACTTAAACTTAAACTGAAATATTTTTAATGCAATTTATTTTCAAATTTCATCAAATTCGTCTGTTTTTTTAAATTAGAATACCTATACGAGTCTCATTTAATTTGTCTTTCAATGTACGTACAAATAAGCCGAACATATTTTTTTGTTGTCATCTGTTTTTGTAACTGCAATCAATGTACTATTTATTATAAATAGGAATGCTATCCAAAATTACAATCATTGTGAAAAAGAAACCGGCATCAACTATTATAATTCAGTTGTTCAACATGCCAACGCATTGTGATGAGTCACTCAAGCAAATAATATTAAGAACTAGAAATTACTTTGAAGAAGAAAGAAGAAATGGTCTGGAGAAGATTAATATTAATCAAGTGGTGCAAAGAACAGCTGATTGTTTGGGTATTAACGTACGTACAGTGACACGAGTAACAGCAGAAGAATTAAATACCGGCACTTTAGCTCCGCCAAAATCCATGGGGGGTAGAAAGAAAATTAAACTCGATGAGGTTCTGCAAGGTGTCTTGCGAAGAACGTTTTTGAATTTTTATTTGGAACACAAATTTCCCACCATCAAAGAAATTTATCAGAGATTTAAAGGGGATGTGGAAGATTTTCCAGAATTTTCCATATCAACGTTGTACAAATGGATGAAAGAAATTAATTTCTCTTATAAAAAATTAACCAGCAAGCCGATTCTAATGGAACAAAACAGTGTGGCTGCAAAGCGATCAGAGTTTTTGAATGCTACTAAGAACTATCGACAGACTGATTGGAATGGTGACCGGTCAATATGTCTCCGTAAAAAATATCCCAGCAAAAATAAATTCGCAATAATATCCCCGCAAAAATAACCCAAGTAAAAAATATCCCAGACAAAAATCTTCAACATAAATAACCCCAACAAAAATATCGCGAATTAGGGGACTCTCACACTGAAGCAATCTGCAATCAACAACTAGCAATTGGAAACGCGCAATATTATCGTCATCGGGTTGTTTACATTGAATTTAATCAGAAGTCTCACATTGGAGCAACTTGTTATCGCTTCTACGAAACGTTGCCGGTTGCGTTAATATTTGTTGCCGGCGATCTACCCTGTATGTCGAAAGCCGATTTTATCGTGTCAATATAGAGCAATACTTGCATTATTTTTATAAATAGAGAGTGGAATTTTTATACAACAGGCATGATGATCCAGCATTTATTAGAAACAAACACATATGTGTATAACAAACTATTATTTATGCCATTAGTATATTAAGAATACTTGTAATTATTTATTTTTTTTATTTACTTTATTAGTTTTATGATTGTGGCCGAAATATAAGTCAAGGTTATGAGGTCAGTGGCTGATGTAATTAAATATGGTCTAAATAAGAAATATGCATATATTTAGCATAAAAAGAAACAGATTTATTATTGTTATTGGAAGTTGCTAAAATTTTTTGCGTGCAAGGCTGACGCAATTGGATTATTCTTTCTTCATCTAGCACTTAATAAGTTCGGATGGTTGTTACAATTTACATATATTGTTTTTAATTAATCTGTTAATAAATTCGAAGTTTCGCTAATTTCTTCGTTGTTACTTAATTTATGTTCCTTAAATGCCACCAAATTAAAATCGCATACCCAGAGTTGTTAGAGAATGACATGATTGTTTGAGATTGCTACACAAACTAAAAGGAATCAGTTGCTGCAGTGTGAGATGTGGTCAAAATAATATTGTCTGTTGCTTATTGTCAGTTTCTAGTGGCTAGTTGAGCATTGCCTCAATGCGATAGCTTACTTATACACCATTTTTAGATTAATGCAAATAAAAATAGTAATTAATAATATAGAAAATTAAATTTCATTATTAATAATATGAATTATTCATAATAATAATATTTATAAATATTCTCTTAATAAATACTAAATAATAAAAAAATCTCCCGATAATAATGATCAATTAAAAACAATTGTCCAGAATTACGCAGATTATGAATCATTAGATTATTTAATTGCTGTTGCTCATAATTTATCTTTTTGAATTGTATTCTCTTTATCTCTTATTGTGATGCCTTATATTTTGTTTAAGTTTATATTTAGTATTTATTAAGAGAATATTTATAAATATTAGTATTATGAGCAATTCATATTATTAATAATAAAATTTAATTTTCTATATTATTAATAACTATTTTTATTTACATTAATCTAAAAATGGTGTATAATTCGCGATATTTTTGTTGGGGTTATTTATGTTGGAGATATTTTTGCAGTGCTGGCCTTTGGGGGGGTGCGACGTCCGGCGCCGCCCGAGGGCTCTAGACTGGTTGGGAGCCGAAATTAGTAAAATCATTAAAATCATTCGATAACAGTAACTTTTTAAAGTTAATAAGGGCGCTCTGAAGAACTTTGCCCGAGGGCGCCAAGAAGTCTAAGACCGGCACTGTATTTTTGCCGGGGATATTTTTTACTTGGGTTATTTTTGCCAAATTATTTTTGTTCGAGACATTTTTACAGGGATAAATTGACCTAGAACCGATTGGAATGTCTTTCACACCGATGAGACGTGGTGTGGCGCAAACCATTCAAAAAAGTTTGGATGGGTTGAACGCATTAATCCGGAAGTACGTGCAAATTTTGAGCAGTATCGTGGGGGCATACAAGAAATCAATGGTTTTAGGGGCAGAATAAAACGTGTATGGAGGCTAACGAATTTTGTTTGGCCAAATTACTTAAAAAATTCTTCTATCTAAAAGGATATTCAAAAATCATTCTTATTTAATATGAAAAAATTCTGCTCTAATTGAGATAGTTGTTCCTAGGTCAACAGTAAAACCGACAGATAAAGTAATTTTGCGTTTATAGAAGACAATAAGCGTGAGTACATAAATTGATTAATTATATCGCAATTAACCAAATAAGTTCATAAATAAATAAAGGAAATGTCGTCTTGAACGGTATATTTTAAGCTGGTGAAAGATAGGCAACACATTAAACGAGGTTGCTGTATAAGAAGAAGTATAATAGCAAAATCATGTATACTTCATTAATACAAGTATAAACCTCCGCCCACCGATGAGTTGATGCGGATTTGTATCTTTTTACGCGGTGAACACCTGATGGCGCTAAGGACAAATAACATAACGGAACCTGAAGAGTGTTCTGCGGATGAAGCTAAAAGTTTCATCTAACGATGGAGCTTTTCGTAAAAGTAAACAAAACAGGAAACAGGAAAGTGAGGAAAAGCTGGATAAATTACTAGCAGTAATGGAAAATACGTCAGTGATGTGCAGTTGATAAGAGCAGAGCCACAAAAAGGTGACGAGGAGCTGAAAAGTGAACCTGTATGTCCCCTGATGGCAAAATGGTAAATCAAATTGACCACATACTGATGAGGATAATAGAAAAACAAGGAATATCAAAAACTTTTAACATAGAAACATTAATGGAAGAAAAAACAAAACAAAAATACGAGAAGAAAATAAAAAAAACTGAAAAATATTAAAGACCTTATAAATAAACAGTTGAAAAATATAGAAACCGCCCGTATTAAAAAACTAGCAGAAGAGACACTAGGAATGAAAAATAGAAGAGAGAGGGGAAGCTAGTTTAATGACGAATGTGGGGAAAATAGTATATCAAGAAAATCACCAGCTTCTCTAGTGACGAAAAAACAAAAAGCGGAAAAACGTGAAAAGCGAACTAATATACTAAGATTCCATATTTTCTGCGTCAAGTTGTTACCTATACAGCTCATACTAATTTTAAGGAAACTAGAGATCGTAGAAAGGAAAGACCTGACAACAGCAAATGTGTGCATCTACTTCTCGAGGCCCTAGATGTTGCTGTAACATGAGGATATTTTTCGATTATAATTTGAATTATACTTAACATAAAATTCTTATCTAAATTAATCTTAAAACATCTAAATTATTACTTAAAATATTAAATTAAAGCCTAAGTCCCTGAAAGTAAACAGTTTCAAGGAAGCCCAAATCCAATGACTGTTATTGGCTTAAACTATCTGGCAATATCTTTCGAATAATCAGCTTAAAACTGACAGCAGAAAATCAAAGTTGCAAAATATATTAGAAAAATAAAATTGTATTGACCACAGTGGACTTTGACTCAGCAGCTAACTAGAAAAAGTATGAATTCATTTTTTTCTATATTAATACACTAAATAGCTGAATGATAATAATTTGTCCGTGTGTAAAGATAACAAAATTGTGAATTCTTCGTCACTACTTTGGCTGGGAATGTTGTGCTGTATTTTAAAATTGTAAAAACGGTTACGTATTTATTATTTGAGCAAAGAAAATACATTCTTTATACATTCACTATCAAATACAGTGTTAGTCAAAATAAGGATTCGTTCGACAATATAGGTACTGATAGCTACAACAAACAAACAGATCTGTAAATTTAGGGACTGCAGCATGGGGTACAAATCAGGAACAAATAGCAGTTTCAACGACAAAAGCGCACAGATGCCATCTCGAAAAAAAAGTTACTATGAAATTGTAAATATATGTATAAATAAAATGTGCATACAGTGCTATTTATTTACCATGCAATATACAGTGCTATTAAACTAAAATGCAACATGTGCAATATTCTCTATATTGCATTTGAAAATAACACAGGCCCACAAAAAAAATAAAGTTTTGTAGTTGAAAGGTGAGGCATTATACCCTATATGCTGTGGTGTGCTGAAAACGAATCTAAGGTTAGAATTAAACCATCACCCAAGGATTTCGACATAACCTCATAAAACACCTCAACAAATTTATGAAAATACATCTAAAAAAAATCCTTGGGCAATGGGTCAATTCGGACCCCGGATTGGTTTTCAGCACACACAAAAAAACATACGGTATGGTAAAACTTTTTTCTTTTTTGTGAGCCTGTCACAGGCCCACATAAAAAAGTTTTGTAGTTGAAAGGTGAGGTACCATACCATATGTTTTTTATATGCTGAAAACAAATCCCAACGATCCCAAGGATTTGTTTTTAGATGTATTTTTATAAATTTTTTGACATGTTTTTTGAGGTTATGTCAAGATCCTTGGGTGATGGGTCAATTCTAACGCCGGATTCGTTTCCAGCAGACCAAAACATATACGGTATAGTACCTCACCTTTCAACTACAAAACTTTATTTTTTTGTGGGCCTGTGTTATTATAACAGAAGGACATCTCACTACCAACATGCCAAGATTTCTTATCGGTCAGCCTCAAATCACTATTAAGTAAGCCAACTGATGCTGGAAGATAATTGTAGGGAGGTGACGGTAGAAATAGCGCACCGAAGGTTAAAAACATTCAAATTCCCAAGCTGGGAATTTTCTTGATTATTACTTGCTCCATTATAAATACCTCCATTATAAAGTTCACTTTTCTTTGTTGAATCAGAAAAGCATGCCAAAATTCTGATCAATGTTCAGTAGCAAATGGATATGATTAATGACTCCAAGAAAGAATTGTAAACGATAATTTAGTTATAGGCGTGACAATGCAATAATAATATTAATGCAATATTTATCATAGAATTCTTTAAGCTCAAAACAAATTATTGATTTAGTAAGTATAGAAAAATACCTAAAATTAAATGTGCAATGTTTATTGCCTATAATCGACTTGACCGAATCGAGTGGACACCCGGTATACTATACGATATGGACGGCTCATATTAATCTATATGTATAATCATAGTTTGTGATGAATACTAATGGCGCTGAAGGCAGTTCCATCATTCTTTCTATAAAAATACCTCTCCACTGACAATTTGATATTAAATTGTCACGGATCCTGTCAAAGCAACTCGTATAATGAAGATATTGTGCAGTTAAGTTTCCAAAATCTATTTATACATATCTAACGTCATCAATTAGAAGAATATTTTACATTCTATACAACAATTTAGTAATTGATAAAGAATAAGTACTTGTGGTGCAATCGCACCCCGCTTGATGGTTAACATAAAAAACAGGTTGGTATTATGAGGGTTAAGCTCGAGATACTAAGTGCTACTTCTTAACCCACAGAAGTTTTTGTCATATATGGATTTGCTACAGGTGCATACCTGAGAAACATTTCTCAGTTTGTTTTGACTAATATAGTAATTGATTTTATAATATAGAATTTGCAACGTCTGAAAGTAGATAAGGAAGTTGATCTTAGCAGCACATATGTTTATCAATGTGGCTCAGAAAGCTCGTTAAACGAATACCTAATTAAGATTTAATGGCTCTTTTCAAAGTTAATAGATTAAAACAAATATTTGACTTTACTGTTAGTAGTAACTTCAGATTATCAGTTATGGTTGTCAATAACCTTTTAATAGCCAATCAAACAAACACGCAAATAACATTAAGTCAATACTGATAACAATATACTATTTAACTAACCATTTCCATCGAACTTTTTTTGGAAATGTTAATCTAAAACAGTATAAGCAAGACCATAGTGACCATGAAAAATATTTTGGAGAAAAGTACATAAATGCTGAACACTGCAGAAGCGAGAAATGAAATTGAAAAAACAAAAATTTTAATTGTTTCTTTTTCCGATTCTCGCGTATCGGATAATAAAATTTTCCAGTGCAAAGTAGCATCAATAATTATATACTTTGTTTAAAACGATCGTAAAGTTGAAAATGGTCGGTGTTTGGCCTTTTTTAAGATTTGCTCTTTCCGTCCCATTTACACCAAATCATTTATCTCGTCATTTTTTCCTTTTTTATCGTAATTTACGAAAATTGTTTTTTTTATTGTCCACCTTATTAGACATGCTAGTAATAGGTGATTTATTTAGTAAGTGGGTTCTCCTTATCCAGATAGAATGACACATTGACATTAGTACGTGCATTGAATCCTGAGACAGGAAAGTTGATTTTGTTTAAGGCCAAATAGAATCAATTATGTGGTTCAGAATATTATACAAAAATTTTATAGAACTAACAATGCGTCTAGTACGCAGAGATATCAAATCAAATCTGTTGGACAGCTCAATTTGACTAACACTAATCTCAGGATAGATACCATTGTCAGAAAAAGCTAAAAACCTAAAAATAGTATATACAAGTGCAGAAAAGTGTCAATTTCTCACGAGTGTGAAGAAGTTGTGAAATTAGCGTTTTTGCACGTGTTACACACTATACTTTATCTACGACCACAAAAAAAGTAATAAAACACCAAAAGCTAAGAAAAAAATTTAACCTAGAATTTATACTCGCATTCATATTGTTTACGTGAAATCTCTGGTAATAAATTAAGAAATGTAATGTGAGCAGCTTCCGTGTTCGCTTCGATGCTTGGAGGTGCACGTGTACTGTACACTTCCATTTTCCCATCGTTGGATTCACTCATAATAAATTCAATCACAATTCAATTGCCAATGTTATTTTTTCAAAGCAAATTTTTAAAATTATATTTTTCAATTGTAAAACGAAATAGGGCTATAACCATTTAACCAATATAGTTAAACAAAACGTGCCATCCATTTCTGTCACCTACATCTGCATAGCATTATCTTTTATCTAACCCCTTTTCTGCATAATGTAAATATATTCTGGCATGTATTGCAGGTGTTGTGGGTGAAAAGTAAAAAGAGCTTTAAGTGTATTCATCGCGCTTGCACCTGTGAATTATATAAATGAAATGTTGCAAATTATAAAAGTTTTCATTGTTTTTATTGTAATCTAGCAATAATGAATATTATTAATAGATATTAACAATTATATAATGTTAAAAAGTAATCAATTTTACGTTAATTCAACAACGATTTTTTATAATTTTATGTAGTACTAATACATAAAATATGGTAAGTCACCTCCATAGATCGGAGGTACAGAGCTCGCTTAACAAGCGAACAGCACAGAGTTCGATTCCCCGCCGAAGTATGGGTTTGCATTCAAAATATAATTTAATGTAAAAGATTAATTAAACAAAAATAAATTAACCTTTATCAAAAATGTATAACTTTTATATTTCAAATAGTTAATAAAAATAATAGTATTGCATGTGCTTACATCTATGGCGATTTAATAAAACTACTGATCGTGCGATATCATTTCCCACGGTCATTTCCCTTCAGTTTAGAGATTGTGAGCCATGAGTCATTTTCATGGTTTCTAGACTGTGAAATGTGTAATTTTCTATAGTGGGGGTAGATAAACATCTTTGAACTCTCTCAATCTCACGGATATGGTATCCCTAAGAGGATTACTGCGGCATTTTTTAAGATAGATCTTACCAAGGCTATGTACAGGTACCTACGTAACGTCTGCACCTTTGTAAAGAAAATACAATTTCAGTAAATAAAGCCATTTATTTTAAAAACAGAAGTAACAAGGTCATGTATATGTGCAATAGAATCTAGCTTAGGATCAAAAGTGAAACCTAAATCTTCCAAGAAGAAATCCGCCCTTTAAATAAGAATGTCATTGACTTGATCAAAACTTTTTGGATGTCAATGATCATAATCTTCGTCCATGATTTGTACGATGAACTAAGAGAAATATGCAATATTAGGTCCTTCTAGTGGAACGATTTTCCAAAAAGTCATGTTGATGTGGAGAGATAAGTGAAAGTGGTCTTAGAGCTGAATACAAATATTTATAAATAAAAGACTCGAGGGAGGGATCGCCCTTCTTAAAAGCCAAGCAAAGAATGCAATCAATAGAAAAATCAATCAATCAAGCAAAGCACTTAAAATATCGCCCTTGTTTATATAGCATGTAGGCGATGATAATAATAATAGTAATATTAATAACTTTAACATGAGTAACGTGAAAGTCCTTTTTAATATCAAAACTTCATTCAATATAATTCTACATGTTACATAAATGTATGTATTTCTTTCTTAAAGCACTATTTTAGTTCATAAATTTGTAAAGTATTCTTCAAGGTTGATAAATTATTTGTTTGTATTAAAAAAAGGGAAATTCAAAAAAGTTTCAGATGTCTATTAACTTGAGTCCAAATAATATTCCTTATTAAGTATTACAATTATTATAATAATTTGTAAAAGTTGTAAAAATCTTAGCATCAGGTAGACGAGAGTGTAAATCAAGTTGCCCACCTGTTGCTTGATGTTAGAATTCTGTTCTGTATCAAGTCGTGTGAAATTCTTCAAAAATATTCAACCAAAATCGAAGATTTACATACTTAGACAAATTAAAAATTCTCTTTTCGCAAAATAAATGTAATTTATTTCAACTGCAAACATTTTACAAGAAACGGATGCTTGAAATTTTCAATGAATCTTAAATTATTTAAATCTCTGATAACGACTTTACTCTCTAGTATTTAGTATATACTTACAAAAATTAAAATAATTACCTAATTAGGTACTTTAGTATTTGTATACCGTACCGCAATTCATTTCTGTTTTTAAAGTCTTCATACTGGAATTTGAAGTTACAATCTGAAATTTGTCTGTCTGTTAAATGTGTGTAGCGGCTTGTGGCCTTTGAGAATATAATTAATATGAATATTTGTATGAATGACGGGACACATAAGGGACGTGTATGTTCTTGTTAATTGGGATAGCTTATTATACCTTCTGTTGCATCCCATATACGACATAAAGCAACAAATCTGAACCCAACATATAAAATTTTCTATTTTACTTCAAGATTGTTACTATAAAGATTGAAATAATATTAAGGCAGTGACGGCTCGTCGGGGGCAGAAGGGTCGGCCGGGCCGTATCAAATAATACTACGAATAAGAATCATTATTTTCTGTAGAATAAATATTTTTATCTTTATTTTATATTTTAAATAATAAGAAAGAATAAATATTAAATTACAATTAAATATAAATAAATAATAATTAAATTACAATAATTAAATGTAATGTAAAAATTCGGTGTTTACAGCCGGTACCTACCTATTTAGCGAGATTCGCGTTTAGAAGATGTTGGGGTCGGCCAGCCGATGTGGCACAAGTAGTTGCTTTAAAACTCATGAGATAATCCACCACTTACGACCTGTGTTCTAGACATTGAACTCTATATAAATAACTGGAAGGGACGCGCAAGCACGCTAAATCAGAAAACGTTGTGTCAGGGGCAACAGACAAGAATGTAGTATTCCCGTTTCTTTCTAACTTATGTTACCTGCATTATAAGGACACGTGGTGAAGCTTTTTGTTGATTTTTAACGTAGATTAAGTTTTATTTTGTGTGCGACCAAATGTTTAATCTGAATCATTGAGTTAGAAAAGGACCAGGATACTACATTGCGGCGGGTTGCATAAAATTTCAAATGTCTCAGCTATTTACACAAGGCATCCATTCCAGTTATTTATATATAGTTCAATGGTTCTAGACATTGTTACAGCGCAGAACTCCATGTATCTGTTAGCGTAGCTTGTTTCATACAAGTACGGCCGAGACCTACCTGGCCTCCAACTTAGCAGTTAAAATACAAGGACCACGCTGTATATTGTGAAATGTCACGAAACTAGAGGAGTTAGAGCTGGCACCACGGCATTGTTACATACCACCATCCTTCATTAGTAAGCTCTGACAACAGTTGAGTTGAGCTGCTGTCACAGAGTAAACGTGGTACATACGATTTGTCGTGCCGAAACATGGATTTGTCAAGAGAACATGTTCGCGCTATGATTTACGGTATGAGTTACGGTTTCATGGTCGGTTTAAGTGAACAACAAAGTCTTGAACGGTTGCAACGCGCATTTGGTGATGAAAGTCCTTCACGCGCAACTGTGTTTCGCTGGTATATTGAATTTAAAAGAGGACGGATATCGCTTGGTGATGAAGCACGTGCTGGTAGGCCCTGTTCGTCAGTTACTGTTGGAAACATTGAGAGAGTGAGACGTATGATCAAAGAAGATCCAAGATGCACCTATCAAGCGATTCTTTCTAAAATAGTAACAGGTGAAACATACATACCACTTTATGATATTCCTACCCGCCAGGAGAGCCGTGTGTGGATTCACGAAGATGCACCAACACCAACAATGGCGAAAAAACAAAGGTCTGTCGAGAAAGTTATATACGCAGTTTTCTTTCGTAGTACAGGATTAGTGAAAGCAATTAAGCTTGAAGATCAACGTACAGTTACAGCAAACTAGTACACCACAAAATGTTTACCTGCAGTGCTTGAGTCAGTCAATATTCGCGGGTTAATGTTGCATCACGACAATGTATCGTCACACACTGCACTGCAGACAGTTCAATTTTTACGCGAAAATTATGTAACAGTCATTGAATATCCATCTTATTCGCCTAATTTGGCCATGTGTGATTTCTGGTTGTTCTTTAACCTAAAGAAACATTTACGTGGTCGACGTTTCACGACGGAAGACGAGATAGATGAAGCAATTCATCAATTTTTTGAAAGCATTCCAAAAGATGACTGGGTTCAAGCGTTTAAGTTGTGGAAGCTTCGATTACGAAAGTGTATTGATGTAGGTGGTGATTACTTTGAACATAAATAAAATCATTTTCCTAAAAAGACTTGTAGTTTTCTAGTATCTCAAAATATATAACGTGACCCTCGTACACGCATACAGGAGTCGAACTTCTTTGCATTTGCCGATACTATTTTATATATTATCATCGCGTTTTGATTTTGTGATTGCAATTAAAAATAATGTAGTATCCTCTTGCTTTAAATGCAAACTGCCTGTGTTGCGTAATAAGTCAAGTACTCCAGTTTAAAAATAAGAAAATTCTTGTAATTCATTAAAATAACGCCATGTCACAATATATTGCTAATGTAATTATAAGGATGAATCTGTCAATTCAGATGTTACATGTTAAAGCATAAATAAATTATACATTATTACGCATTTTATGCTTATGAAATATCGAACACAAAAATGTTTAGGTAATTAAAAAATTGCGATTTACCGGGATTCAGATTCATATAATAGTAGTCATGCGTCAATATCGGCCAGCCTACCACAGAGCACAGAGTAGTAAACACGGTAGATGGTAGGTATGCAGCAATCTAGCAATACTGCATTATTTGGCTAACATAAACCTAATATAAAATTTTGATATAAAATGTGTTTAGTCGTTTGTGTGAATTTCTTTTTGTTTTTTATATCGTAAGAAATTCATTTAATAATTATATTAATATTATCAAAAAACAGATAAATGATTATTATTTAATAGAACATTTCTATTTATTTTGCATTATTAGTATAAAATAAAATGTCTTTTAGAGCGCCGCTCAACACATCAGATTACTTTTCGTGCTAGTACAAAAAGTGATTACTTTTTGTACAGTTGCTACAGTTGGTAACCAATAACAGTTCCTAAATGGTTTTATACAAAATAATTTGATATTATAGTGTCATATTCGTGCGGTTGGAGAAAAACAATGATTATAATCGTCGTTTTTAATAATTATTAATCATGCGATTAACATTTATGCACCGTATTTGAGTGTCTAAATGGTCCTTTTGTAATGATTTTTTTTAAAATTTAGTATAGTTATTCACATATAAGTAAATCCACTGTAAATACTGTGATTTTGTTTAGAATTTTGTACCGTTAAATTTTTTTGGGTACACTTGGGTACCTTATCGGAATCGATTTAATATATAAAAATGAATAACATAAAAATATAAGAATATTATTTTAATTTAAAGAGTTTATTTTAAATGTTTATTTATGAATGATAAATTAAGTATAAAAGTATCGCGTGTTTTCCGTTTAGATAAGGGTTTATTTTGTTTTTAGATTTTTTACTTGTAATAGCTTTATTACTTAATTAATGAGAGCTTAATTTATTTTTTATTTTTCCCGCAAAATTGTACCCTATGTCTTTTTCGTTCCTATCCTATCATAAATACTATTCCGTTCCTGGCAAGAATGCTCTAGACTAGACTTCCCTGCGGTTCTTGCTGAACAATGTAATTTTTTGGTTTTTGTTGGTTTTATGTGTAGTCCTGGCAGTTGGACTTATTAGTGTTGATTCTGCCATTTAAGAATTTTTGTACATACATTCATTGTTGCTATATTGAGTAGCAAAGATTTTTTAATTTACATAATTTCTCATTAAACTCGATCAGTTATTACAATATGTACTAATCAGGTATTATATTAAAATGAAAATTAATAATTTTATTAATTTTTATTACATTATGTAATTATTTATTACATTATTTAAATTACGTTGAAATAAAATAAACGTAGTTATTTTCTTAACTACCAACCGTTATTCTCTGACTCACCACATACTCCAAGTTATTTTTAAGAAGTTTCCCCACCACTGAACCAGTGGCGGATTTACCCATAGGCGCACTAGGCGCGCGCCTAGGGCCCCGCATCGATAATTATTAAAATGCATGTTTTTATAGGTTAATAACATGCATTTTAATAATTTGAAAGAACAAAGTGAGGTTACAAATTTTAACAAATGAAATTTCGTGCAAAGAAATGCATATAACTTACCTTTTCGTCGTAATATCAAGAAGATAATAAATTTTTGAATTGATTTGGATAACTTCACAACATATAAAATTTCTAATTTGGGAAGAAATTTAAGAAGAATTAGCTTTCTGCAAACTTGCATTTTATGTCTGTGCCACCAGTCAAGAGGTTGGTAGTGGATATTATAGCAGTATTTCTTTTCCCGGGATCAGTTTTAGACGAAGTATCGAGTGTGCGGCAAAATAGTAAGTGACATTGATTTTTCATTATACTGGCCAGTAAAAGAAATAATTTCGGACTAATACTTTATTAAAAAGAAATCTAAATATTTTACATTGGGACAATTCAGTATATAAATTTAAAAATTTAACATTTGAGAAAACTTCCCCTAAATTTTATATATAAAAAGAAAATAGAAAATTTACGAAATTGATATCATTAGAATACAAGAGTTTGATTTTTATTTAATGTTTTTAATTAGTAGTTTAGAGATAATATATAAAAAAAATTACGTAGAAATCCCCAACAATAATAAAAGGCTGATTTGTAGTTTTTGTTTTCTGTTTATTTTTTATTTATGTGTTATTTATTTGTGCTGAAATAAAAATTGTGTTTCTATTTATATGTCTGAATTTCGTTTATTGTTCATGTTTCTTCGTTGTGTGGAAATAATTTTGATTTGCAGCTTGTTACAATTTTCCCAGCCCTGGTGTTATCATTATAGGTGGACCCATTGATATCAAAATTTGGTAAGGTAAGGTTGATTTATTACAGATTAAAGAGATATTTGTCGATTGCTTTACTGAGACTAAAGTTTGAGCTAGTAACGGAGCAAAAATTTGTTATTTAAAAAAATATTGTGGTGATATACGGTTGTACTATTATTTTGTTTTATTATATGAGTATATCACCCCATTGCAATAGGTAGAGTTTAGTTTTATTTTATTTAGTTTTTAATCTCGATCATATTTGCAAAGAATCTTTAATTCCTATTTTGTTAGATATTAATTTTAATTTTAAAATTTTATATTATTTTTGTTGTCATGATTAATGTTTTAAATGTGTAGACTGGAAATAAAATCTATTTTATAAAAGTGTTTATTAAATTACACCTATTTCCAATATTTCGTAAAAGAATAGGGGCCCCCTTAGCTAATTGCGCCTAGGGCCCCGCACAAGGTAAATCCGCCACTGCACTAAACTAGAGTTTTATTTTGGCCAACACACGTTCTTAAGGTACGAGCCGTCACTGTATTAAGGAATACTAAATATTAAGTACTGTTAGTTGACATTTTCCAGTTAGGAACTGATTGGTATCATACCTATTTAGTAAAATCATTTGACCTTGCGTTTAAAAATATTTTGCATTAATTATGATTAGAATTTATATATGCAGCGTATAAATAGAAAACTACAACTCGTTGTTCAACTCTTAACTTAAAGAAGATAACCTTTAAGTTAAGAAAAAATAAAATAATATTGTCTAATACTATTATAGTTTCGAGGGCCTTTAATCTAATTTAAACTTACATCTGAAACTTCCTAAATATTTTATTTGTAAGTTTTATTAAATCCTCGCATTCGTAATAGGTATTAAAAATTCATGCTGTGAAATTAAAGAAAAAGATTTTAAGATAACAGGAACAAAAACAAAGAATGCATATAATTATATTATAGTATCTATGTATCGAGAAAGGAAAGATAATGCCTCTTTGTTTTATTTAAATGAAATCGAAAACGCGAAGACATTCCACATTTTAATGTGGTCTTTCCAGTTATAACGGAATTGTATTTTTATATTTAGTTTAGTACCGGTTCCTAATTGCAGTAAAAAACTGAATGTCTTGAATAAAAGTTCAAGGTCGTGGAGCATCCAAGTCATATAACATTTATTTGACCCAATTACTTTCACTATGCAACGTAAATATTAAATTAATTAACGAAACAAGTAGGATTATGTATTTTCCTCAATTAATTTAAAAAACAGATAACCATATAGCCATTGCTAAATATAATTTTATCTACATAATCTTAATGGTATATATATTTTTTGTTTTTATTTTTATTAGTTAATACTAAATTGTAAGCGATAATATTATTAATTAAATGATACGAATCAAATTAATACCTTCTTCCTTCATTAACGTTAATCCTCTAATAAACAATAGCATGAAGTTTTTCAAAGGTCGATACTATTAAGAATGATTGAAAATTACATATTATGTTTTATGAATTGTTTCCTCACTTATTCACGGGATTAGTTAATCCCAAAAAACAATCTTATCTGAAACAGATAAATATTTTTCGAAAGAAAAATACATATCCTACTTAACGTCATTATGGAAACATTAATAATTCTTACATTAATAATCGTTCCTACAATCCATGGTCGGCATTATGTGTAGGCAAGACATACGCTTGTTTTTTAAGTAATGGGACGATTTGGAAGGAGTAGGCAACTAACATTATGCAAATTATTTTTATTTGTCATTTCAGAATAAATTTCTTGTAATCTTATACTTAGCGTCTACTAAACTTATTTATTGCGTTTGTTACAAACAGAACATATCCCAGGATAGTTTATTTTGTATTCCCAATCCCAATGCCATATATTATGAACCTTTTTTTCACATTTTTAGATGTGAATGTTTAAATACGTCTATTTAACAGTGTAATACCAAGATCATGTGTTGTATCTGATAAAGTGTTATGTTGTAATAAAAGAATGAAAGGATAGTTGAATATTTTGGTATCATTTTGACTATACTTATTATCCTCGACGGATTATTATTGGTTTTTTTCTATGCTACCGTGGGGAAAAGATTCCCTGCCCCACCTTTTTTCGTGATCAAAGTTAGTAGGTATAGCGTGTATGTGACTTTATTGCATCCGTATCGTTATGCATATTTAGAACATATATTTTATTTCGGATGTCTTGAACTGATCTAACCTTACTAATCGAAACCTATTCTAACTTAACTAAGTGCCGTCTGACAACCTAAAGCTAACCAAGTGGTAGCCATTCTGGCCATTCGTAATCATTTCTAAGCGCTTCTCAGTTTTGCGACCTGATGCGTTTTACGATCCGCATTAAACGATCTCATAGCGCAATCAAATCAATCTAACATAACTTAAAATGCTACTACAAGGTGTGTATGTTTCTAGAGAGTATCTTTCTGAAGAAAGTCCTGTCTTTTAAAAAGCTTCATTTTTGAAATTAGTTTCTTATAGTTCCAAATAGTTTCATTTTGAGAGGTTTTCTTAATATCAATTAACGTGAAGATGGCAGCACTCGTCAATAAAAGCTAGGGAATGTAGTTGTGAATCTTTTGACAGGTACTCACCAAAATTTCAGCCATTTCGGACGCGCAGTTGTTATTTGACAATCGTTTGAGTGAGTCGATGTGAGTGTTTTTGTGAAAATGGAAAAAATCGAGTATCGAGCTGTCAGTAAATATTTGTTTTTGAAAGGCAATACGCCTACGCAAATCAAAGATGAGTTGGACTCTGTGTATGGGGACTCTGCGCCATCATTTACCACAGTGAAATTTTGGGCAGCTGAATTTAAACGTGGCCGTACCAGCTTGGGAGACGATGAACGTTCGGGACGTCCAAAAACTGCAACCACTGACGATAACATCGCTAAAGTTCAGCAAATGGTGCTAAACGACCGTCAAATTAAAGTGAGAGAGATAGCAGAGGCTATGAATATGTTCAAAAAACGTGTTTGTCACATATTGAATCAAGATTTAGGCATGAGAAAGCTGTCAGCACGTTGGGTGCAGCGTTTGCTAACGTTAGACCAAAAACGTGTTCGAATGAACATTTCCAACGCTCTGTTGGCGCAGTTTAGGCGCAATAAATCAGAGTTTTGGCGCCGATTAATTACTGTAGATGAAACTTGGATACACCATTATACGCCCGAAACAAACATACAGTCAAAACAGTGGACTGCGAAGGGGGAATCGGCTCCCAAAAAAGCAAAAACTGTTATGTCGGCTGGGAAAGTGATGGCGACTGTTTTTTGGGATAGTCATGGAGTTATCTTAATCGATTATCTTCAAACAGGAAAAACCATTACAGGAGCATACTACGCATCATTACTTGACAAGCTGAAGGCAGAAATTGCGGAAAAACGGCCACATTTGCAGAAAAATAAAATCCTGTTTCAACAAGACAGCGCCGTCTCACACCTCCGCGGTTGCCATGGCGAAAATCCACGAATTACGGTTTGAACTGCTTGACCATCCTCCTTACTCACCAGATCTAGCCCCAAGCGACTTCTGTTTGTTCCCTCATCTAAAAATTGCGCTCGGAGGACAGAGATTTTCGTCAAATGAGGAGGCAATCACCTTCGTGAACAATTATTTTGCAGAGAAAAACGCCGAGTACTATTTGGACGGGTTAAAGAGATGGGAGCATCGCTGGGAGAAGTGTGTAGACTTACAAGGAGACTATGTAGAAAAAAATTTTAAGAAAAAATGTCTTGTATCTTTGTTAGGTCGGAAACTTTTCAGACCACCCTCGTATTATTATCTAACAATTGCTAAAATATGTGTTTAGGTTTCGACCTATTTTCTGATGCAAAAATTACCTAATTCTATTCATAGAGCTAGAGCCCTCCTACCCCTCGAGGACGTTCCTGCACTGGTGTACTGTGTTTAAACTGCATACTGTTAATTTGATTATCTTTTCTGGCCATGGATGAGGTGCTTGTTACAAATAATATATCTTGGTAAGAATTCTATCAAGTACCTACTTATTGTAGTATAAAATTAAGGTCGTTAATCATACCACAGTTGGTGTAATAATCATTTTGAAAGAACAAATAAGTAAAACACGACTCTTATTTTATTTTGTTGAAGTGACAAACAATTAAATCATCGACGACTCCCTAAGATTTTTCCTCTGGCATTTTTTAGAATATTGTATACCAATCCCTTCATTGTAAAACAATGCCGAAGGTCGTGCATTAGATCGGTCGCGCTTTAATAGTAAACAGCAACGCAGTAGAGTATTTTGAATAAACATTCTATTGTTAACGAATTAAAACTTTATCTGAGCAGTGGCGTGCGGTCCATGGAAGCAAGGGAAGCAATGCTTCCCTTGAGAATTTATTAAAATTAAAAAACAATGCTAACAAAAATAGTTAAAATAAAATTATGGTTATCGTTTATTTAAATTTGTAATATTTAATCAACTTAAAGCTTAATATCAATTCCGTACAGCAAAAGGTATAATTAGAGTACTATTTTAAATTAGGCTCATAACTTGCGCGGAAAGGTAATACCGATTCAAATGTGTTAACATACACTGCATATAAGCACTGATTTCGTTGCTTACTGCACTTCTTTCTTTCGGTAGAGGTCGGGTCGCGGATGCGTTGTGGGCTACAGTTAACATCGTATAAGGTCGAGTTATTTTTATTAGCGTCCGCTGTGATCAGATGTTTATTATAATTTGGTTAATTGTTGTTTGTGTAATTTATCGTGTTTGTTACTTAAATAATGTAAATATGCGAATGAGACTGTATTTTGGAACATTTTATTATTTTAATTTATATAAGTTGGGATTTTTTTAAAAACAAATAATTCTATTTAGTTTGTTCTGTATGCAACATTTAAACTTGCTTTATCGTCATGACTGCAAATTCAGCTGCTTCGGTGGAAGGTTCGAGTACTTCCGATACATCCGAATCGTGACGATTTTTTGTTCAATTTGTAAAGTACTATTATTATTATATTAGAAAACAATTTTCTTCACACAGTTTCGGAGGGAATTACACATTGTTGAGAAAGGCAGATCAAAATCAGAACTTTTAAATTTAACAACAAAGATTAAAACCTGCACCAGGTATTTTGCTAAAAAAAACCGGAAAATAGAGTTGCATTATAAATAAATAGTAGTACTTTTTTTTAAATAAAGAATAATAGTTAACAAATTCCACAAGTATAAAAGACGTATTCTTTTGCACATTGTGATTAAATCTAAACAATAACAAAAATTTGAAAATTCTTTGTCACAAAAGAACGTTGGCAATAGTTTCATCACAGCATTTTTTATGATTCAATCATATCAATCAGAATTTCTACGATTCTATTCTATACGATTCTAATTATGCTAAAAATATCTTACTAGGTGGGGGTTAATCAGTATTCAAAAGAACGAGATGTGCCAAAAAATTACCAATCCGATTAATCGTTATAGAGCAAAAGAATACTCCTAGTGTAAAAGTTCTTCTTTAAAAAACTTTTAAGCTATAATAATTATAACACTGTTTTTTATTGTATCTAGGTATATTTAAATTAAAATCGTGGTTGCTTCCCTAGCCTAAATTCTCACCGCACGCCACTGTAACTGAGATTACTTGCTGAACTGCGTTTGCCTTCCACGGCTGAATCGATCATTACTGATTTTATTCGTTGACTATTAAGATGTTTGTTAAAAAACAAATCTAATATATTGATATATTTTTTTTTAAATTTGCGTCTTTTTTATTAAATAATTTACTTTTGTTACATTGTTTTGTCTATTGCGCTGCATTAAAAAAATAATAACCTTATTCAATATTAGCGGTAGCGCCGAAAAACTGCAGCGCCATTACGGTAAGGTCATATTTTCTGTAGTACGAAGTAACACCGTAGCAATCTGAACAACCCAATAATGTTTTCTGATAATGCCTTAAACTGATCGATCTGCTTTACAATATTACAAACTTTCTATTACATTTCGACGATCTATAATGGTCTTATAATAGTTTATTGCGATATTGCTTTCTAAGCTGTAACTGATAGTGACAGAAAAGCCATCGAGGACGATAGATCCCTGCGAAAAAACGTTTGGAACAATTTCTTCATCAAAGGTATAAGATATATCGTCAATGAATTCTGAGATTGGTCTTGCTACACGTAAAACTAATGTTCAATTATATAAACTTAAATTAGAATCATTTTCTGGAGACATAGGAGAATCCCAGTGGCGTGCGGTGAGAATTTAGGCTAGGGAAGCAACCACGATTTTAATTATAATACACCTAGGTACAGGCGCGGATTAACGGGGAGGGAATAATCCCCCCCCCCCAATTTAGAAATAAGTTTACATAGAATAGAAACAAATAATGTTTGTTTAATTATTATTTATTAAAACAATTATTTTTCCAAAGATTTCCCCCTCAAAATACTTCTCTGGATCCGCCCCTGCTAGGTACAATAAAAAATGGAATGGAATTTGTTGACTATCATTCTTTATTTAAAAAAACTACTACTACGTATCAATTTTCCGGTCTTTCTTAGCAAAATACCGGTACAGGTTTTAATCTTTGTTGTTAAATTTGAAAGTTCTGGGTTTGATCTGCCTTTCTTAATAATTTGTAATTTCTCTCCAAAACTGTATGCGAAAAATTCCTTATTAATAATTTACAAACTGAACAAAAAATCGTCCCGATTCGGCTATATCGAAGGTACTCGAACCTTTCACCGAAACAGCTGAATTTGCAGTCGTGACGATAATGCAATTTTAAATTTGTATACCGGCAAACTAAATTATTAACTTAAATTATTTGTCTTTAAAAAAATCCAACTTATAAATTAAAATAATAAAATGCGACAAAATACAGTCTCATTCGCAGATTTACATTACTTAAGTAACATTAAATTTAACAAACACTAAATCGAACAAATAACCAAATTATAATAAATAAACATTTGGGAACGAAGCACAATAAAAATAACGACCAAACAATGTTAACCAGCCAAACAGCATCGTCTACTATATCACCCCACGCTCGCAGATTCACGCCAAGGCTAAGAGAAGAGCATTTGTAAGCAGTGCTTATATGCAGTGTATGTAACACATTTGAATCGGTATTACCTTTCCGTGCAAGTTTAATGAGCCTAATTTAAAATAGTACTCTTAATAATTATACTTTTTGCTGTACGGAATTGATGTTGAGCTTTAAGTTGATTAAATATTACAAATTTAAATAAACGATTACCATAATTTTATAAAAATATTTTTGTTAGCATTGGTTTTTATTTTTAATAAATTCTCAAGGGAAGCATTGCTTCCCTTGCTTCCATGGACCGCACGCCACTGGAGAATTTCAAAGCTTTCTAAATAGTTTTATAATTCTGATCTAGCCCAATACTTCATTATCAAACATGGAGCAATGGTTTGTATTGGAATGAAATTCATCTAAAAACATGTTGAAAAAGAGGATAATAAATTGAAATATAAATATTTTCTTCTTTCGAAATTCAGATCTACGAGTATAGGTACACAAAACATATACAGAGTGTATTATCGGTGTTGTTACATAGGCGAATAGCATGTGAAAACACAATTTCTCAAATATTGGCTCCCCTAATTATTTTAGTGGAAGAGTCACTGTAGCAAAGTTGTAGATCTTATTGAATACTGTTCAAAACACCCTCACTTTAGCGTTCTGTGTTAAATAGTTTCCAAGATATAAGTGATTTTCTGGTAACTATAGGAAATTAACATTGTAAATTATAAATTCGCTAATAGCAATTACCACGTTAGATTTAGAAATTAGGTGTAACTGCAAGAATTATTAAGCATAGTTACATGGAGCAAATGTCTAAATCTAACATGGTAATTGCTATTAGAGAATTTCTGATTTACAACGTTAATTTTCTATACCAGAAAATCACTTATATCTTGGAAACTATTTAACACCGAATGCTAAGGTAGGATGTTTTGAGTAGTATTTAATAACATCTACAACTTTGCTACAGCGACTTTAGTACATGCGATTTGTATAGCTTACTATGTAGTTATTTAAATTAGATTTACCTATTCTGCTGACTATAAACATAATTACTGTCTATGTTTCAAAGCTAAGGTTATATGCTCTAAAGTAGTTCACGAATTGAAATTTGGTTTTTAAAAGTGTTTTAATTATATTTCTTGAAGGTTAATCATAATTGTGGAAATAACTTGCCTCCAGAACTAAATGTCACTGACAATGGCTCATATGGAGAAATATCTATCGGAATTTCTTAATAATACATTATCTTCTGATAATATTGTACGAGCTACACTACCATATACCGGTTGGAAACGGAAGGGCTAGACAGACATAAAAGCGTTTATGAAAATAGTGAAATGATGCGAAAAAGAAGGGAAATATTTTACTTTCTTTATTCTTCTTTATCGCATCGTTTCATTCTTTGTATGAACGCTCTTATATCCGTAAAGCAAGCCCATGCGTTTTCAACCGGTATACAGCTAGGCAAACCTATAAATGTGTATTAAGCTTTGTTCCATACTAACATTTTCCTTTTATAGATAAGTATCTTAAGTATATAAGCATTTTTAGGCGGCTAGAAAATATTTTCTCCATATACCATAAACAAATTTGATTTTCTGTTTTTACATTTGTCTTTCATAAATAATGAAAATTAGATTATGAAACTTTGACTCGTTATATCTTATTAGGATTTTTCTATTACTTCCTTGGTTTTCGTATGTGATATAATTACGTAACAATAAATACACACTAAAAAATCAGCCCCGTAAACAATCTTTAGAGTACTGGGTAAAGATTTTAGAGTTGAAATTTAGAGTAGAAAAAAAATTCTACTAATCTAATAGTATTCTACTTTAAAAGTACAGCAAAATTCACTCTAATTCTAATTTTGTTAAGAGAATAAAAACCCTTAAAGAGTGATCTAAACTGGTAAAAAGATGTTTGATAGTGTTGATATTGTCCTAGTTAGAGTAAATAAAACGAATTGGCATCGATATACACTTGACAGTGTATTTGGTAGGAGAAGCGTGTGCGCATTAACGACACTAACAAAACATGGCGACAATCAGCTGTCTATTGTCTTTGACTCCGACTTGCTGAATCTTTGAAATTTCAAAAGTTACTAAAATTGGTGGGAATTTCAAAATTTTACAAATCTTTTACTAACTTAATGTAACTGTACAATTTAAAACGTAAAGAACAACTAAGCAAAATTTAGAGATCAAAATTATATTGACTAGACCAAAAACAGGTATGTGTACATAGAAATAGTACCTACATTAAGTTTAGATTTGTAAGATTTTGAAATTCCCGATAATTCTAGTAACTTTTTAAATTGCAAAGTTTTAACAGTTAACTAGACCCCTGTTGATATTCTTGTTTTTTTACTGCGTGTGAACGTGAAACTTCGCAGTTTATTTTAATAATTAATATTTAAGGTAACTTAAAACAATTTTACTTGTTAAACATTTTATTAATACATGTATTATTTTATAATTTTAGTAATTAATGTTACTTTTTTTAAGAAAGGCCTCCCATCTCCCCTCCGAGCAATGCGGTTGTCCAAATTAGAACAACCAGATTGCTCAGTTCTTCTCCTAACCTCCATACGTCCATCCTACGAAGCCATGAAGACTTATATGTGGATAATTGTGAATACAATTTTGTTTGTAAGGTAAGTAGAGAAACTTATGATAAGTTATAAGACAATTTACAGTTTACTGATCAATAAACTACCAAATTTTGTTTTGTGGGGTATAAATATTTGAGTTTTAAATGTGCTTAAAAAGAATTACTATGCAGCATTTTCAGTAATATATAAAATGTAAATGAATGTAATCAGTGTATCGGGACCGGGCTAATTTGATATTTGTAATGCATTTTTTTGAAATTGTTTCTTTGTTTATAAAGAAAATTAAAAATGTAGATAAAGGTACCCAATACGTCATTTGCCGATACTGTATTCTAAATTGTTTGCACAAAAGCTGGCCAATAGGAACATGGGATTTAATACAAAGGCAATGTAGTTTCATAAATTCGTCTTTATATTCCATTAACACACTAGTAATAATTGGCTGACATTTCGAATGACTTTGCGTGGCCCTTTTTAAAGCTTACAAACTAGAATTGTCGTTATCAAAAGGTAATGGGTTCCAAGAAAGTTTAGGTGGTTTTTGTAAACACAATAGTGTGCTTTTATAATTGTTTATAGTGTGTTTTTACTACATTTCTGTTTTGTTTGTTTAATTTGGCTTACGTATTTACAATGACCCATTAAGCCAGAAATAATAAAAAGTTGTGGGTGCAAAACCAGGTATTGTTTTCTAGGAAAAAGCAATGTGGTTTACAAGAATGAATGCATTTAAAATTTTGTTTATTCTAATACTTCAAATGATTTTTTTTAAATAATACTTGCTTGAATGAATCACCTCATATCCAGAAAGAATATTTTATATAAGCTATGAATGGTCTTAAACTTGCCGACAAATTAAACAACACTAAACAGGAAACGTTTAGAAGGAAAGGAATCTTACGATGGAAGAATTTATTTATATACTGTTGTGCTTTTCATAAAATATAGTTATTCATCTAGAAGGCTAGGAATAGTTTCCTGTTTTTACTTAGCAAATGTGCTAGGTAATTCATACATAACCAAGAATATAAGCAAAAATGTATTCTAGAAGATAATTACCAAATTTTATACTTGGCAAATGTATGGAACTTTGAGAAACTCTTCTGCTGTTATTTTTCTAAAATTGAAATTTTCGAACATCTTATTATATTTATATTGTATTAGAAGAAATTTACTACATCTTGTCATTTATTTATAAATTGCAGCTTATCTAAACATACTAGTAAATGAGATATACATATTTCAAATTTGTGTATATTTTTTATCCCCACGCCCTTAATTACAAAATATAAATCAACTGATTTGTATTTTGTAATTAAGGGTTAAAACAACTTTAACCAAAGTTGTTTAATGATAGAGCGTACAAAAAGTCAGTGTCGGATTTAGGCACAAGCGTTGGAAGCGGACGCTTCAGGCCACACAAGTCAGGGGGCCCCGCAGAGGCCTCCTGCCAAGGACAGCACTGGACAAGCGACAAATAAAGATTATTGGCGTGGGAATTCACTTTCTCGAAAAAAGGTAGACGCAATATAAAGTTTTGTGCGAAAAGGCAAGCATTCAGAGTGATAGGTAAAATTTTATAATGGAATATACAGTTTCGCAGCAGACCTTCAAGGAATGGATCATCTTTGTCGCTTCGAATAGCTCGCCTTAAATGCCTTCTAGCAAACTCTTCGCGGTCGTCCAACTTACATCAACTTACATCGTCGTCAACATTTCCCAATGTTGAAACAATTTAAAAAAAATGTTAACATTACCGATATGTAATGCAACTGGAGAACGATCGATCTATCTTTGTTCTTAAACGTGTAAAAAATATTTAAGAAATAATCTTGGACAAAGTCATTTAAAAAAATTATCAGTAATGTTTATTGAAAATGACATTACGCAAAATTTATGTTTTGAGTGTTTTGAAAATATTATTGATAAATTTGTTTCTTCTAACAGCAGAAAAGTTTCATTATAAATGAACTAATTATGGAATACTAGTATATTAAAGAACGAGTTTCATAAGACCAGATTTATTGCACGAGTACAAATTTAGAAAACGAGCCACTTGCGGCGAGTTTTCTAAAAGACGACTTTTCTAAAGGACGGATATAAAGATTAATTTATTTTTAAAAGTTAAATTTGTTAATGGACGACTATTATACTCACAATTTTATAGTGATATGTGTATAAATCACAGACGGCATCCTAAGACAGCTGTTTCGAACTTTTGGCTCTCCTCAGTTAGGCGCAGCTAGCCTGTAAATTCTACACACACCACCCGAGCGTTTATACTAGCTCTGAAATAACATTAACCACCATCAAGAAACTGTGGTACCTCCTGTAGGTATCAAATTCGCACTGCTAAGCAGCATAATCTGATTATCCAATACAGGAACATACAAAATAAAATCCGGTTGAGCGTCCGATCGTATAATTAGTATAAATAAAATACGAAATGAACACAAACGTGTTTTAATAAAGTTTTTTTTAAATAAATTTAAAAGCTAAAAATTGTTAATGGACGACTATTATACTCACAATTTTATAGTGATATGTGTGTAAATCACAGACGGCACCTTAAGACAGCTGTTTCGAGCTTTTGGCTCTCCTCAGTCCACAGTTAGGGGCAGCTTGTCTGTGATTTATACACATATCACTATAAAATTGTGAGTATAATAGTCGTCCATTAACAATTTTTAGCTTTTAAATTTATTTAAAAAAAACTTTATTAAAACACGTTTGTGTTCATTTCGTATTTTATTTATACTAATTATACGATCGGACGCTCAACCGGATTTTATTTTGTATGTTCCTGTATTGGATAATCAGATTATGCTGCTTAGCAGTGCGAATTTGATACCTACAGGAGGTACCACAGTTTCTTGATGGTGGTTAATGTTATTTCAGAGCTAGTATAAACGCTCGGGTGGTGTGTGTAGAATTTACAGGCTAGCTGCGCCTAACTGAGGAGAGCCAAAAGTTCGAAACAGCTGTCTTAGGATGCCGTCTGTGATTTACAGTATAATAGTCGTTCATCAACAAAACTCACTTTATTAAAACACGTTTGTGTTCATTTTGTGTTTTATTATGTATGTTAATTTATGTTATGTTATTCTGTTTAATTAATGTATTACTTTAAATTATATTTTGAATGCAAATCCATACAGAAAAAATTATCACCCTCGCTGGAAGTCGAACCCTGGGCCTTCCACTTTCTGACCGACATCTCTACCTCTGAGCTACTGTGTCGACTACCAGCATATAAAGATACGATTATTACATTGAGTTATACGCATTTCTTAATTTTTCAACTAACACCTGTTTTCCACAAACTGTGGGCATTGTCTACTTTTGACAATCCAGTATGTCAATCTCAAATCATATTCTAGGTTAAATATCTTTCCTAGCTTTTGGTGTTTTATTACGTTTTTGTGATCGTAGATAAAGTATAGTGTGTAACACTTACAAAAACGCCAATTTCACACTCGTGTGACTGGGGCATGAGACGAAATCGGATTATTTAAAAATCTTGATGAGGCAATTTCCTTCATCTCTCCCACCGTGAATTCGCGCCTGATATTAATAATTATATGTACTTAATTTTCGATAAAAAAATAAAACGTATATAAATTGTAGTAATTGATTTATACTATCAGGCCCCAAAAATTTGTAACGCTTCAGGCCCCTTAAGTGTTACATCCGCCACTGAAAAAAGTGTACAGGTTCTTCTGAATATTGTCTTCATTTAAAATAGTGTTTTTTTAAAGGATTTTTTAGGCATTTCTCTGAAGGAATTTGAAAATTCTAATCACATTATTTGATTTACTTCATCAAAAACGAGTACTAAATTTGACGATGCAGGCAAATTCTTTAGATACTTTTCCTATCTTTCTTGTCCCACTTTTCTGGTGTTTGATTTATTAATTTTTTGTCTTTCCTAAACTCTCTCACGTGACAGTCGTGCAACCTTAGTTTAAAACGTTGTGTAATATCGGCGTTTTTCCTGAAATTAATAATGGATTGGTATAATAAAATGTTTTAAAGTGAGTAGCAATAGAAATGCAAAAAACTACTCGGCTGGTAAATATTCGATCGTTACAAAAACGGCTTTAACTCGACCTTTGCATAAAATTGTCGAATTACTTGTCGATAGCTGTGTATGTAGGAAATATGGGTACCTATTACTATCAACTTTAATACTACATTTTTGTTTTTATATCCATAAACTTTTCTCTGATTATACTGTATAGATAACTGTAGTATGCAATTCTATGTGAACTCAACTAAACTGATTGATTGATAAACATTTTTGATTTGAGGTAATCTTAAATTAGCGACTTGAAACTACATATTAATGTCAAATTAAACTTTTTTATTTGCAATTAGTTTGTATATATAGTTACTTCCCAAAAATCTGAAAAAGTTGTAGTTTTTCTTGTTATTGAATCGGTTATTTTATTATTAGTTTATCGGTTATTGAATAGACTTCAAAATATAATTTCTGGGGGTTTATACATGTTAGAGGAACGATCTACAGAGGTGGGCAAAAGTATGGAACCAAGTAAATATCTCTGGAGTTTTTAGATATATCGGAATGAAATTTGGTAGACAGATATTACAGTAAATTGTGTATTTGTTTCCGGTTTAACCGGAAGTAATGCCGATTTTAAAGTTTGTAATGGAACACCCTGTATATTATTTTAATTTTGAATAGTACATTTTATTACGATTACAAAAATATGGGGTTCGATGTGTTTTATTTCAAGGCCAACCGAGATTTTTACAATAAAGGTACTTTTGAGGCAAAAACTAATGAAATCTAGTAGTCTATGAAACAAACGTAACAATCACAGTTTATGAAACTGACGTTAGTCGTGATAATAGTTAAAATAAGTAGGTGTTTTAACTTGAACGCAAAATGCTCCATCTAAGTGAAAGAGAGAGAGAATAGAAATTCTAATGGTGATTGGCTTTGGGGACCGAAGAAGAACGCACCAAGAAGTTTGTGATCTTTTTAATGATATTCATCCGGATCGGCAAGTATCACGTACGCTAGTAACAAAAATTTTGCAAAGGTATACCACAAGTGGCATACAAAATAATATCTGGTTTCAGCAGGACGGTGCACCACCCCATTTCACTCGCATTGTTCGAGATCGCTTAGATAGGAAATTTTATCATAGGTGGATTGGAAGAAGAGGTACCATTGAATGGCCTGCGCGATCCCCCGACCTTACTCCACTGGACTATTTTCTATGGGCTTATTTGAAGTCCAAAATTTATCTTAATCGACCAAACAGTTTGCAAGAACTAGCTGAAAGAATAACCGAAGAGAGTCAAAGAATTCCACAAGAAGTAATAATTAATGTTACAATGGAGTTTACAAATAGACTAGCCTTTTGTCAAGAAGTAAATGGAGCTCAGTTTGAACATTTACTACATTAAGTTTATTTTTCCTTTACAAAGTACTCCTGTTTTATTTTCCCGTTTTGTATTAATTTAATTTTGATTACTAATGTGATTGTTACGTTTGTTTCATAGACTACTAGATTTCATTAGTTTTTGCCTCAAAAGTACTTTTATTGTAAAAATCTCTGTTGGCTTTGAAATAAAACATATCGAACCCCATATTTTTGTAATCGTAATAAAATGTACTATTCAAAATTAAAATAATATACAGGGTGTTCCATTACAAATTTTAAAATCGGCATTAGTTCCGGTTAAACCGGAAACTCAAAATTGTCAAAAACATTCAACGCAAATACACAATTTACTGTAATATGTGCCTACCAAATTTCATTCCGATATCTCTAAAAGCTCCAGAGATATTTACTTGGTTCCATACTTTTGCCCATCTCTGTATATTTATTGTGAAGGGCCTTTCAACAAAACTTTCGCATGACAGTCAAACTTAATATGAATTATTAATCTTTAAGTTTCAAGGTCACTTGATAAAGAATACTTTTGAAAAATTATTTGAGGATGTTCTTTAAAGAGTCAGAAAATAGAAGTTTAACAGCCTTGGTAGTGTAATGCCTGGTGTGCCGGACTTTCACCCAAGCGTTCCGCGATCGACTCCCGGCGCCGGCAGATCTGGTTAAGGTTTTCTGCAGTTTTCCTTAGCTGTGACACAAATATGGGATTTGCGCTGTTCCATCTGTAAGTCGGCTGCAGCCTCACATTGGACATACATAATAATAATAATCGCCCCCTCCCTCCCGCACAAGCTTATAGCTTCTGGGGCCTTGGTTTAGGCTATGGGTTGTAGTAGTTATAGAAGTTTCTCATGTATGCTCATGTGTTAAATATACTGAAAATTCAGAATTGTGCGGTCATTACTTTTTTCAAAATTATTTCAAGATTATTTGTCAAGTGGCCTCGAAACTACAAAATCAACGATTTGTATCAAATTTGACACCAAATAATATATAATAGTAGGTATATAAAAAGCTTCTTAAAATGAGCGAGCCCTGCAGCGTTCCACAACCAAAGTTGTTTGATATCCGAAAAATTACTACTTTTCAGATCTTAAAACTTAATTAACCCGAATTAAATAACCGATAAAGGATTTTTTATAACGGTTTCCGAATTATATTTATGAATAGTTTCAAAACACCAAGTTAAAATTAGAGAAATTCAGGAATGACCCATATGTTTGAATATTTTATAAGGCTTTCTTTCTAGAATACAACTTACTGTTAGAAGATGTAGAAATTGTTTCGTGTTGATATAGAAACTATATTATTTATAAAATACATTTATTTATATAATAAGTACAAAAATATCAATTACATAGTAAAAAATGTCTAATATAGTAAAAACTATATCGTTTATAATTGTATAATACCTAGATATTGCACAAACCTTAGTAGACACTAACCTTTTTGTTTTTGATAAAGAGACTGAGCTAATTAAGAATTGTTAGAAAAATAAATAAAGTAAAATAATTATAATAATAATTACATATTTACAACCTATACATTCATGAAGTAAAAAGGATAGAATACTATAAGAGGTAGTGGAATGTGTTTCTACAATAGAACAAAAACAAATAAAGTAGATGCAATTTAAAATTCACTTTCCACTATGGAAAATGAAAGTTAGATAATAAATTAAAAATATTTGATTAAAAAATTGAGCAAACTTCTAATGCCTTACTATGCACATAGGCGTATACATCGTAAAGAACACGATACTTATTATTACAATTTCACTTTGTTTTAAATACACAATACTATTTAAAAGCTTGTGAACTTTGTTAGAATTATCTATCTTATGAGTCACTAAAAATAAATAGAACAGGTAGTCCTGAAATTGGCAATACTACTTATTTCAAAGATAATTATCACTGTTGATATAAACAACATTACAATAGATTATAAATTACAGTACTTATAATTTTTATCTTAGCACTGAATGTTATTAAAATATTAAACAACCCTGCTTTAGCATTTTAATAAAAAAGAAGAAAAAGAATACTAAATACCATAGCTAAGTGAAGATTAATAAAAAATCAATTCTTTGATAGGAACAAAGTATAAGTACAAAATGCCATATCAATTTAAATGTACCTCATCAACACATAACAAATTCATAGACTGACTGCAGTGATTCAATGACCATTAGTTATCGCTTCTTCAGCTGTTAATAATACAGGTGATGTGAAAATTTTTCCATCAACCAAGGCTGTTAGATCTTCGCCTGCATAAGAAAGTAAAGGCGAAATTTCGACAACATCCCCTTCAACTATACCACCAGCAGCCTCAACATAATTTTTATGCAAGACAAACACATCTTTTCGTGCTGTAGTTGGGCAATCTTTACCAGCATCATCAGAATTTTTCAATGCGCTAAATTCAGTGTGTCGAGGAACTTCCCAGGTAACGAAATTATCACTAAATTGAAAAACATCGAAAACAAATTTTTCAATTTTAATACCATTAACTTTTGAGGGTTTTTCTTTTTCTCCGAACTCATTTACGAACCCAATCTTCTTTTTCGCTACATGTAATTTTAGTTTCTTTTCGTGCTCGTTCGCTATTTGATTCAAAAATTTAGTCGAAAAGAAATGATTGCATATATTACCAGCATTGAATACCAATTCTCCTTCCCCATTTCTCAAGTTAGCAGTGGCCTCGGTGATTTCACTATATTCCACGACTTGGAAACGACCGTCAACTTGACAAACCACTCCAACAGCTTCTGAAGGACTTGCCTTTTTTACAACCTTAGCACCACAATCAGCTTGTTTATACACACAATACCCAACGAAAATTGGATCGGCAACTTTAACAAGGATATTATCAACACTATGAACATGAAGATAACGCACACCTCTTTTTTCCATATCAGTTAGGATATTTCTTTGATGAAGAGCTCTATAAATTCCTCCATTACCATCGGGAGCCAAAGCAACACGATTCTTAGCTTCCAAGATTATACGACCTTCCATATCAAAACATGGTAATAAACCTTGATCGAATTGAACAATATTATCTGGGCTGAGTCCAAAGAAGTTATTAGTCTTCAAAAATTCTTCAGTAGCTTCTTCCGTTGGCCCACTGGTCATAATATACCAAGTAATACGACCATTTTTACCTGTTTGGCGGTTAGCCAATTCTTCTACTTTCCTGATACGTTCGGCTTGTACTTGAAATAATGTCTTTCCTGAAGGAAGACCAATTGAATACATTCCTTTTGGATAAGACACGCCAAGTCTTGTTCCTTGGCCACCAGCAAGCAAAAGGACACCAACATGACCATTAGCAATTTCATCCAAACCGATTCGTCGATATTTTTCAAGTTGTTCTGGTGTTGATCTTTCTTCAGATTCAAACTGAGCTGCTGGAATGGATTTCATGCGACTGTCTAGTTTCTCAACGTCCTCTTCTAAGGATAACAGTGCGTTACAAAAGAGTTCGTTCGCTTCTTCATAATTAATATTACTTAAATGTACTAAAAATTCGTTTCTCTCTTCGTTTGTTAAATCATCCCAAAACCGCAGCAAGTGAGGTTGATTGGCATTTATTAGACGCGATTTTATGTGGTTGTAGGTGGTCATGGTGTTCAGGTGTTTTTAATACTCAGAGACACGGAACGCGAACGACACTTCTCGTATGACTGACATTCGCACACTGTGAACTGCGGATAACAAACAAGTGATAGTAGACACGTACTAGCTGTACCCACTACGATATCCATTCCCCGGATTATTTTGTGCGTGGTTTATTATGCCCCCACTTTAACTTTTCTTTTTATTACGGTATTTTAAAAATCGAGGATAAATAAGACAAATTTTACTTAGAAAAAAAACGGAAATATTACATTTAACAGTTATTTGTTCTAAGCTTTTTTAGTCTAGTTTTATTTATTTTCTATGAATTGTTTTATTTTTACAATAACTATTAGTAAATATCGTTTAATTTAATGAACATTATAACTACATTGAAAGCAAATAAGTATTCTACTTTTTATACGCTCCTAATCAAACTCTAGTGAGAATTTGAATAAAAAAGTGAGAATGTGACATTTTTGTTAAAGCTTTGCTATAGAAGACGTTTAGTTGACTTTTAATTAAAATCAGTTACGTCTAAAATAGATCAGAAATATTATATATTAGTCAAGTCATATTTTTGAAATACTAGCGCGAAAAGTAATACTGTGTCAACACATATGTACATAATTGATAAAATTAACAATACATATGTATAAATACTCATGATGGATAATATATTGAGATTTATAATTAGCTTCAGTGGCGTAACTATATGTGGGAGACTATGAAAAAATGAACAATAGAATAACGTACACTATAGGAATGTAGGATACGAAATATATAAAAATGGTTAATGTTTCATGCTATATAGATGTTTTGTTTATGTGGTGTTGGTGGTTAATTGCATCAAACAGCCAATTTTGTAATAATGCAATAAAAATTTAACTAGTAAAGTTATTTAGTAATAATGCTTAATTAACCTTAACTTTGTAATGAAAGCAAATCAAACGCATTAGTCATAGTCATATATATGCACAAATACATATGCCCACGCACAGGCGCTGGACCTTATTTATATTGAATTTTATTTTTTTAACTTGAACAGTCTCACCCTTTAAAACTTTTCCAAATAGAAAAGTTAGTGGTCTTGTAAAATTCGAAATCAATCGGATAACCGTAAAACGTGCCTCAATGACTTTGTTTAGAAGACCGATAGTGAATTTTTTTAAGAAATAACTGTATCATTATATAAGTGATATACTCGAAAAATTATTGTATGTTATGACTAAGATGTAAAATACATTAGTATTGAAAGGGAAGCAATAAAGAAATCCTTGACAAGAACTGAGAAAAAAATAAAGCCTAAAAATCCAATACAAGAGTCTTCTTGGTACTATCTGGAAATTTTTCTCGGTGGCCTTTTACTTAACTACTAATACTTGCAATAGAAACTGGTTCTGATCCTCCTTTGTAGTTAAAACAAAACACTGTTGAATTCCTTCATGAGTTTGACACCTGTTTCGGCCTTTAAAGTTTTGAACGATCAACAGTCCTTTTTGAAAGTTTTCGAGAGGATTTTAAGTAAAGATCTCGCATGGAATTTTTAGTCGCTTGAAGAATGTTTCAGTATTTTCTGAAGCAAAATACTATTGCAGCGGTCGATTGATAAACACTCGTTTATAAATGCTAAAACAGTTGATTCAGATGATAGATACCAGAGATGACCACAGAACTTTGTTAAAGCTTTACTTGACAACACCTCGGGCGAGTTTGAGTACAAATCTTTAAGAAAACCGAGGTCTTTAAGTGGTGCTTTAGTAGCTACTGGACAACAAAGCTATAGGCTTTTATGTACAGAAGAACCAAAAAGTACAAAATTCTTATTACATTGTTTTGCGTGGGACGTCGATACTTCTGAAGGGAAATATCTTAAAGCAACAAATGGCCTTAGCCACCCATCTTGCATAGTGGAAGGCACCCAGAATACGAAAAGATATTCTAGGTAGCTGACCACCCAAAAATACAACTGCAAGTTCTGATAATTCTTTATAGTCTTCTCGGGGATGATGCAGCTTGAGGTGGTAGAGGCAGAATTGCTGAAGATCAACGTTAGACCAAGCTTGTTGAAAATGCTTGAACAGAGCTATATCCGGTCCAGAAGAGGTACCAATACAAAGTTCAAAAGCGCACATTAATACTAACTCATAGATATAATGACAGCCGGGTAAATATAATAAGTCTTTTTTCTAATCTGTGTTCAAGAACGAAAGTCAGAAAAGTCAAAAGTCAAAAGTCAAAAGTCACTAGAAAAAGTCAGTTTATTTCAGTAATTCAGAGTATTTTTACTATTGAGATCTCCAATAAGTAATGTAGCTTCATTTCCAAAATCTATATTAACTAAGTCTCGGAAACAATTGTTATGGTTCGCTTTTCTATATGCGCAGATTGTTAATTGTAAAACTATGCCTATCGTTTCGAGGACGATTTCTTCTGCAGGATACGCGGATAACGCAGCAGGAGGATCGTATCTGCAGATGTTATTGGCTTCATTTTAACACGCAAATAGGAAAAAAACAGTTTTTTGACTTCTTGTCTGATTTTTTCTACAGTAGACAAGCGTTCTACGACACAATGACTATATAAGATATTGTTCTATGAGCTGTGAACGACTTTTTAAAAATTTGAAAAAATTTATGACTCCTATGTATGAAACCCCTTCCGCATTTTTTGGATGATTTTCGCCTATTTTGTGGCAATTTTGTCCGTACCTATTTTGTTGTACCGTACCGAGCCTGCTTAAAAATTCTATAATGGGAGATCCTCCTTATTACCTATTACTGGAATACTACCGTAACATCCAGGGACGAAACCGGCGCGATGTATATTAAGTATGTACGAGCCCACAGTCACACATGAATTAGACCACGGCATGTTTCTGTGATCAATATTTATCATTCAACACAATAAGTAAATAAAGACAATGCGCAAACAAGTAAATAAAGAATCTGATCACGAGGGTGAGAATGTAAAATGCATCTCGAAACACGCGGCGATCATGTGCTCGCAACACTGTGATCTAAATTATAAGATAAGCAGCAGATGCGCTTGAACGATTCACTAGCGGCACAAACTGATTTGGACAAATTGGTTAGGAATATCAGTAAAATCAGTACTGAAAATCTGTTGATTCTAGATTTAACACGAACAACCTGCACTCTTAAGTTATTTATCTTATCTCACCCTCAAACGGCATTATTAAAACAGCTGTGTATCACGCGTTGACCTAGAATCTTCAATTTATTGTTAAGGTATACACATAAATCACTTTAAATCAAAATGAAATATAAATAAAAAATTCAGTAAAATTTTGAAAATTACTATTATATATCTCTGCGGATCGGCAATAATTTATGACAGACCGGTCCGGGGACCGACGGTTAGGAAACGCTGTTCTAGAAGCCGCCGCCGCCGTCCAGAATGCTCGAGAATTTTTTTTGCTTTTCTTAATTTATTATAATAAGAGAGCGTGAAGGAAAGCCTTTCAAAAGCAGTTTATCTGCATAATGTGCGGAATGCGGTCTGCAATCAAAAGGCGAGTCTCGCGAAATTCATCTTGTCCGCATTCAATTTTGGTTTTGCCTCGCCTCTGAATGAATGTATGTATACGTTAGTCTCTTGTCATGTAATTGTTAAGTATTTAAGTTTTATTTTATTATACTGAGCACTAGTATATTAATTTATTTTTATCAAAGTTAATTGTTATCACCAGAGAACTGTGTAATAGCATAATTCTGCTGATCCAGTTACAAAATTTAAAAATCTTAAAAGAAGTTATTGGACACGTGCGTGCTCAAAAGAGGTTTATTTAGATACTGGAAACAGTAACATTTTATTTTTTAACGTTCATACTTATTAGTATTACTATTAAACAACTATTCTAAAAATGTCAAACTTATTTACACTGTGCATTTGAGAAACAAATACAGAATCTGAATTTTTAATGTCTTTGTCTAGTGTCCAATGCCAGACCAGTTTTCGTTCTTTAGAAAACTCCCCGCTGTGCAGGTAGTTTTCTAAACTTGGGCGCGTGTGCTAAAAACGAGTCTTATGAAACTAATACTTTAATATACTATTTTAGTACGGCTGGTTATCTAGGTCTTGACTTATTTTTCCCCCTTGTTGATCTATCACTAATTATTGACTTCAATTATTGAAAAATATACAAAATGTTCCATTAAAAAAAGACACATTTTTTCTATCGCCCTATATAGGATACAAATTTCCAAAACGCTTAGTATGCTTAAAAACTGCACATAATATTGTTTAGAATTATCTTTTGAGCAAACCCATTTGTCTTAAAAGTAAGAAACTTATAAGGGGTTAACATATACTTGAATCACCCCTCAGAAATCAATAACTACTCCTTTCTTTAGCTATTTACTTATACATACAAATTGAGCAATTATTCGAATATTATTCTTGAAAATAAGACGAGTGGCATAATGTTGGTATGGGTGTAGTTTGAATTTGAATAGCTATAACTCCAAGACGTTTCAAACAAATGGTATGTAATACTATACAGAGTGTAACTAATATACCTAGAAACCTCGTAATAGGGGGTAGTTGTAATGATTTAGAACATATTTTCCTTATCAGCATGTGGTCGTTTCCTCCTAGTTTTTGAGAAAATCGCATTTCAAATTTTAAGTACGCTTATGGTACCCACATTACATTAAAAATACTAAACAAGCAAAAAAGAATTTTTTAAAAACAACATTTTGTTGCTTGTTTTGTATTTTTAATGTAATGTGAGTACAATTCAAAATTAATACATGTTTGGACAAAGCAATTGTAATCAAAATCTTAAAAAAATTCTGTATATATTTTAAGACATCATTTGTTTAATTGTTAAGTTTGGTTTGAGTTAGTTAATTGTTATAAATGTTGTAGTTAAGTTATACTTAACTTAAAAGATATTTCTGTATGTTTATATTATTACTGTGTCATAGTGGCAAACTAATTATTTAGTTAGTCGTTTGCCTGAGGTATAAACATGGATTTTGACTAATTTTGATGTACAGAATACGATGGTAACATCCGTTTTGTCTAATCAGGTCTATATTTTAAGATACAGTAGATAGCTATCTGAAATATATAAAATTTCTATACTGTGAATTTTGTGTTATTAGTTGTAAAAATTATGAAATAATATATTCATTATATACCTGTTAGGTAATATTACGTAACAAAACAAAATATTTATTTAAATAAACTAGTTTTATTTAAAAGTCCGTACCTAAGAAATATATCCTCAGAAAACATTTAAGGTATTTCTTTGAATAGGTTTTTCATTTTTTTTTTTAAATGTGTTCTTTTACACAATGGAAACAAGTATGCCCCAATTCCAGTTGGTCATTCTACAAAAAATGAAAGAGAAGTAGAAGACAAAAGTTGAATTTTTGAAGAAAATAAAGTATCAAGAACATCAGTGGATAATTTGCGTAGATCTGAAGATAGCAAATTTTCTTTTTAAACAGCAAAGTGGCTGCACAAAATATCCCTGCTTTTTGTACTTTTCTTGGATTGAGCAAAGAAAAGCTAAAATCAGAGATTTCTGGTGAATCCCAAATAAGACTGTTTATGAAAGATTCTCATTTCATAGACTCGTTGGATGAATTTGAAGGAAATGCTTGGACACCATTTGTTTTAGTTGTGAAAAACTTCTTTGGAAATCATAAAGCAGGGAACTATGCCGAATTAGTAAAAGATATGGTGTCCTATTTCCAGATCCTTGGTTGCAATATAAGCATAAACGTTCACTACTTGCATAGTTCTTTGAACTATTTTCCGGAAAACCTGAATGATTTCAGCGAAGAGCACGGAGAAAGATTCCACCAGGGTATAAAGATTATGGAGGAAATGATGCCACATGATGGCGGATTACTGTTTGAACCTTGTGCGTGACTGTCCTGATGCATCGCATAGAAGAAGTTTTACATTATTGGTATGACTTTCTTTTTTACTATTAAATTAATACTATTAAACATATGGTTTCATAATTTTTACAATTAATAACACAAGATTTCCGCACAGCATAACAATTTTACGACCCGTTATAGAGCATGATCTTATATTTCAGATGGCTATCTACTGTATGTTACAATCTACCTGCTTGGGAAAAACGAGTATAACCATCGTATTCTGCACATCAAAATTAGTCAAAATCCATGTTTATACCTCAGGCACCAGACCGATAAAAAAACAAAAACACCATCTTTTCAACATTAATTCTCTGCAAGAAAACAAGAAAATGATACATTCCACCCCGATTCGACCAAAGTTGACGCCGTACCCTCATAGATTTTTTTATATTTTGTCCACGTAATACCCTTTCCAAACCTTATATAAAACTCAAATATTACTGCCCATAAATACACCGTTCGCGAGATGTAGAGGTTTATTTTTTTCAGTTTTAAACGTACATGCCTATATTCAAATGCTATTACTCGACGTTCGTATTAGTTAGGAAGGTCAGGTTTTTGCATTTGAAAGAGAATGAAATGGACTATCTACGGTAATTTTTGTTCGTTTTTCCAACATTTGTAACATAGTATATTATCTCCGTTTTTAACAAATTTTGACTTTTCTCAAAATCGGTTCCATTATTTTTTTTCAAAAACAATTACAACTATTGTATGTAATGTTCTTATAATTGCGTTAAAATTTCAATTTGGTATCTCTATGGAATCAGAAGCTATGAATTTTCTTCTATAGTCGTGCGAATAAAATGTTCTGAAACGACATGCACTTGTATTAAGAACAGCGGATGTGACTCTCAAAATGTTCCATTAATTTTCTCCAAAAGAATCACAACTCTTGCATGATATGTCTCTATCATTGTAATAAAATTTCAACTTGGTATCTCAGTAGAATTGGAAGTTGAGACATTTTATCTATAGTCGTGCGTGTAAACTGTACACACTGCAACAAGAATTATCCGAAGTTCACGGGACGCAGTTGCGAGCAAATCTATTGTAGGTATATATTATAGGATAATACATGGAATTATAATTATTACTACTTTTGTTTTAACAAATCAAACTCGAAAAAAATCATTTGAAAATCAATAAGTTTTCGCTACAACTTTTGCGATACGAAAGATCAACCAAATGTTGATAAACTTAATATTAAAAAAAGGAAAGTTTTGCTGAAAATTATAGTTGAAGTTGAAGCACATGCAGGATTTTTGCACAAGCGATTTATCAGCTCCAGAAGGCTTCCTGGAACTCTAAAGTTCCATTCTACTCTTCATGTTGGTATCGAAATTCTTATTCATTTTCAAATGATTGTTTCGAGTTTGATTTGTTAAAGCAAAAGTAGCAATAATTATAATTCGTTGTTATTATCATATAACCAGGGGCGGATCCAGAGAATTATTTGGTGGGACGATTTTTGGAAAAATAATTGATTTAATACATAATAATTAAACAAAGATTATTTGATTGTATCCTATGTATATTTATTTATAAGTTTTGGTGGGGGGGAATTTCTCCCATCCCCCTCCGCCGTTAATCCGCGCCTGATATAATATATACCTACAATAGGTTTGCTCGCAACTGCGTCCCGTGGACCTCGGAAAATTCTTGTTGCAGTGTGTAAAGTGTATAGGCACGACTACAGAAAAAATGTATCAACTTCCGATTCTATTGAGATACCAAGTTGAAATTCTATTACAATGATAAGGACATATCATGCAATAGTTGTGATTTATTTGGAGAAAATTAATAGAACGTTTTGAGAGTCCCATTCGCTGTTCGTAATACAAGTGCATGTCGTTTCAAAACATTTTGTTCGCACGACTATTGAAGAAAATTCATAACTTCTGATTCCATAGAGATACCAAATTGAAGTTTTAACGCAATTATAAGAACATTGCATACAATTTAGTTGTAACTTTTTGAAAAAAAAATAATGGAACCGATTTTGAGAAAAGTCAAAATTTGTTAAAAACTCGGATAATATACTATGTTACAAATGTTGAAGAAACGAACACTAATTACCGTAGATAGTCCATTTCATTCTTTTTCAAATGCAAAAACATGACCTTCCTAACTAATAAGAAAGCCGAGTAAATAGCATTTGAATATAGGACTGTACGTTTAAAACTGAAAAAAATAAACCTCTATATCTTGCGAACGGTGTATTTATGGGCAGTAATATTTGAATTTTATATAAGGCTTGGAAAGAGTATTACGTGAACAAAATATAAAAAAAGTTTATGAGGGTACCGCGCCAACTTTGGTCGAATCGTCGTGAAATGTATCAAATCTCAATTATGACATTGGTGAAGATAAGGGTCCTATTGCTATAGGGATAGGGATCTTCACCAAGGATCTTATCCTACAAATACGAGGGTGGTCCCAGAAGTACACGACCTGACCAAGAGGTGGCGGTAGTTGTTTGAAAATATCACTGTATTGGAAAGTACGCAGTCTATAAAGCATATGTTTCAAGTTTGAAAGCGCCACGTTGTTCAGTATTTGTTTGGCAGCCATCAATAGTGAACGTTGTCAGTGAATTTGTGAAAATGGAGAAAATTAGTCATCGTTATGTGATACAATACTTTTATTTGAAAGGCCTCAGCCCAACCAATATAAAAGCTGAACTGGATTCTACTCTGGGTGAGTCTGCTCCTTCGTTTACAGCAGTTAAATTTTGGGTAGCTGAGTTTAAACGAGGCCGTACGAGCTGCCAAGACGAGCATCGCAGTGGTCTACCAAATGAGGTGACGACTCCAGAAATGGTGAAGAAAATCCACAAAGCGGTACTTGATGATCGTCGACTGAAAGTGCGCGAGTTAGCAGACATTACGGGAATTTCAAAAAGTGAGGTACATCGCATATTATCTGAAAATTTGGACATGAGAAAGCTGTGTGCAAGATGGGTGCCGCGTTTGGTCACACTCGAGCAAAAACAGTGTCGTGAAAATGTTTCAATCGAGTGTTTAGCGAAGTTTCACAGCAACAAAGCAGAATTTTTGCGCCGTTTCGTAACAATGGATGAAACATGGGTCCATCATTTCACACCCGAGACAAAAGAACAATCGAAACAATGGACTCAAAAGGGAGAACCGGCTCCAAAGAAGGCGAAGACCGTTTCATCTGCAGGCAAGGTTATGGCGTCGGTTTTTTGGGATGCGTGTGGAATAATTTTTATTGACTATCTCGAAAAAGGAAAAACTATCAACGGCCAGTATTATGCAAACTTATTGCAACGTTTGAGCGAAGAAATCAAGCAAAAACGGCCACATTTGGCTAAAAAGAAAGTGTTGTTTCATCACGACAACGCGCCAGCTCACAAATCCGTTATTGCAATGGCCAAAATTAATCAATTAAAGTTTGAATTGCTACCTCATGCACCATATTCGCCAGATTTAGCCCCCTCGGATTATTTTCTGTTCCCAAACTTGAAAAAATGGCTCAGTGGTCAAAGATTTTCCAACGATGAAGAAGTGATGTCAGCAGTTAATGGCTATTTTGAGGAGCAAGACAGTTCTTATTATAAAAAGGGTATCGAACTTTTTGAACACCGCTGGGAAAAGTGTGTAGAGCTGAAAGGAGATTACGTTGAAAAATAAATAAATCTTTTTCCAAAATTTTTGTGTTTTCTTTGTTGGGTCGGGTACTTCTGGGACCACCCTCGTACATTTTAAAAACGTGTTTATTAGTATTTTTAATAATTTTTACTAGGCTCTAAGATAGTTAATAAAATAATGACTTTCTCATTTCTTTCTATACTTATGGTAATTACTAATTACTATCACTTAACATAAAACTGGATGATATTATAAGTATTATTGAATTTCATTTTTGTCATTCATAGTTTGTCAGTCAGAATAATCTTAACAATACAACTTTCAATTTTTACACAGTTATTTTGACATAGTTATTTGCATTATTTGATATTATAAAAAAGAGTACAAAAATTTAGTACCGTTACTTGATAGCTAATAAGTAATAAAATTAATATTAAACAGTACGAGTAAATGCAGGAAGGCGACTGTGTTTAGCAACCGAGGCCAACAAGGAGAATGTATTAAAACGTAAAACAAGTTTATCTACATATTTTTAATGTCAGTAGGAGACCTTACATAAAATTTCTAATTTCAAACTTTCACTTTCTTTATGTATTACTGCAATATCTAAATGCCAGATTTATTGGGTATATATAGAATTCATTTCTTATTGGAACTACCTTATTTATCTAATGCTATACTGATAACGGAAAAATGTAAGTTTTATCTAAATCATAAATTATAGAATAAACAAGAACTAATTGCAGGTAAATAAAACATTACTAATATTTGCCTTTATTTCAAAGTACATTATTTAACAAACAAAGTTTTTTCTGATAATCATGAACCCAAAACTGATAGAAGTGACTCTATTTTAATTTTACTGAAAAGCACATAATGAATTGAGCTACGTTAGCCATGTGAATTAGAATGTCCTAAAGATCCTCAATATAACTTAATTTTATTGATTTCTATTCTAGGGCGTTAAAAAAGGAACGCTATTTGATTAAATTTGAAACTTTAACAATTACTATGCTGTATAGAAGATAGTCTATTATGACTGACAAGCTGAAAAAAAAGTTGTTTTGTCTGGCATTTTCAAGATGAAAATGGCATGACGAGTTGAAGGGCAGTCTGCAATACTTACATCAACTTTTACTTTCGACTGGATAACGATTAGGAAGATATGAATTGTCTTTCAATGAATTACATTACTCAGCCGATTGACCTGGAATTTAGTACGCAGTTCCTACTTACACACATACTATATAGGCTATCCGTATAGCTCCATATAGGGAAATCCAGTTCCCATTTTTCGAAAAAAAAAGTTGTGGGTATGGGGAGGGACATATGTATACACAATTACACACCTATAGTATATTTATAAGCTGTGAGCATTAGATTAAATTAAATATTTTATTATTAGTAATTATACAGGCCCACAAAAAAATAAAGCTTTGTACCATACTGTGTGTTTTTTGGTGTGCTGAAAACGAATCCGGTCAGAATTGACCTATCACCCAAGGATTTATAAAAATATATATCTAAAAAAATCCTTGGGTCAAAAATCACTTAAAAGATAAATAATAACGCAACAATGTATAAACCCTTTTGATTGGCTTCGCAACTAGCCAACCTTGTAACCTGACCCAGTGCCGGTCTTAGCCCTCTAGGCGCCCTCGGGCAGAGTCCTTCAGAGCGCCCTTATTAACTTTAAAAAGTTACTGATATCGAATGATTTAATGCTTTTACTAATTTCGACGTCCCAAACAGCCTAGCGCCCTCGGGTGGCGCCCGACCTCGCGCCCCCCAAAGGCCGGCACTGACCTGACCCGAGTTTCTGAGACCGGATGAAATGTCGCATATAGTTAAGCTAAGATCACACACGGCTACTTTTGCAGCACAGTTTTAGAGTTGCGGCTGCAAAAGTTTCGCGTGGTGTTCACACATATCCTAAAAGCAGCACGCAACATGCAAGTTTTTCTACTGCAGCTACCCTTTAAAACTGCAAGCCTAATAAAAGGCTGCAATAGTGTTCACACACAACACGCTTTTCCAGTGTGCAACCAACAGCTGCAGCATAGGTGCAGTATTCTATGATTATTATATTTTATGATTCCTTGGTGTTTCGTCTTGTGCTTATATTGGTTTTTAACAAGTGTGAATTAAGAAACATTAATTTGTGTCCAATATGGGTGTAATTATAATAACAAGACAAAGCTAACTGCAACAGTTTATTAGCTGTTCTCTTATTAAGGGGATGCATTAAAATACAGACTTAAATTAAAAACAAATACTGACGTTTTTCTGAAAGAAAATGATCATTTTTATATATTTTATTTTTTACAAATACTGATGTAGTTGAATTATGACCCTGCGATTCCCAATAAGAAATCTTTATATGATGGTGGTTGCAAAATCTTGAGCTCTGGTGCCTGGGCTACGTTAATTTTAACGTCCCTGCACAGCTTGTTATTATTTATCAAAAATAGAAGTATTTTGAAAACTATAACATAAAAGATTGAAATCCTAGCGAAAATTTTTTAAAAGTTAAAAAAATCACATTAAAGAAATATTCAAAAACAAGTTGCGATATTTCCGAGACAACAACTCTTTGCTAACAGGATCACATAAGCTGCTGAAGGTTTAAACTACTAGAAATCATTTTTATTAAATAAAACTTTGATTTTGCAATACGGTCGCCATCTGCTGTTTGTTAAATAAATTTATACATGGAAATGTAGGGGGGTTTGTATCTACAATTATTCTAGTTCACAGTTGCAGTTGGAGATGACGCAGATGCAATTTATTTAAAAATTACTTTTTTAAAAGTTAAATCACATTAGAGCGAATACAAAAATACGTTGCGCTATGTTGGAGACAGAACAATATTTTCGTAACAGAAACACATAAGCTACGGAAGATTTAAACTACAGAAATAATTTTTAATAAAAAAAAACTTTGATTTTCAATACGGTGGCCACCTGCTGTTAACTAGCCAAACTAATACAAATAAATGTAGGGGGGTTTGGATCCACAATCATCTTAGTTTCACAGTTGCAGTAGAAGAAGTATGAATAAATCTAGTGAACAGCAGATGGCGAACGTATTGCAATATCGACTTTTTTTGAATTAAAAATGTTTTCTAGTAGTATGAACCTTCAGCAGCGTATGTGATCCTGTTACCAAAGTGTTGTTGTCTCCGAAATATCGCAACGTGTTTTTTTGAATTTCCTTTAATTCTTTTAAACATTTTTCTAAAGTGATTTAAATTTTTTATTTTATAGTTTTAAAAATATTTCTATTTTTGATAAATAATAAGCTCTGCAGTTAATCTTATATATAAGAAATGCGTTGAGATTAAAACACAAATTGAAGGAAAATTGTACTATTTATTAATGTACTTTGTAATCAATTTACTAGTAATTTTATTAAATAAAAGACATGATGTTGATTATGATGAGCATGTTATTACAAGAAATTTAAAAATTAATATTTTTATACAAAAGGCATAAATAAGGCGAGATTATAGGAAAAGAAAAGAAAGTCATTCTATTTTTACTTTGATTGCATTTAAAAAAAGATCTTACGCAGATGCTGCGTGAAGGAATTCACAGAATAATTCTTGAAGGTATCAATCAGACAGACATGAGTTTGAGTATAGTTTATATATAAATGTTAAAAGAAAATGCACGTTCAAAAAGTGCAGTGCGATGAGCAGGTGGGGTTATGCTTACTCTATATCTTAAATTAAAATGGTGCACAGCAGTTCTAAAGGTTATTTTATTATATTAGTCAGGTCAAACTATGAAAAAATAGAGCTAACCTTGAAAAAATTGTAACAGAAGCAAATTCTTCGTGGTTAGTCTCAATAATATGTGCTACAATATCTATCGAAAATCCGCCAGAATTCATCTACGGGAAATTACTTAAAATTTACTTTAATTATTCAACAAGTAAATGAACGTGACACATATGTTTCTAGTCTACTTTTCCATGCTAACGACAAATCTCCTGTAATAGTGAACTTTTATTTATGTTTTCCAAAATGACAAAAAGGACAAAATGAAGTAAAATGAGCAACAAAGAATTGTGTTAAGTCTGTAATATGAACACTCATCCATCAATATCGGAGTCTTCTGAATCAAGATATTGGTCGTGTATGAAGTTAACGTAGCTAGATTCCTGACACTGTCCACAAGCATCTCTAGAAGGTAGACCATTTTTTCTGCAGCTACATCGTATTGTTCCACATTCCTTTGTACACTTGCAGCGGATAATAGTTAGGAGATCCCATGGAGCTGGAGGAAAATCACTTAATTTTGGAAAATACTCATTGTTCCGCACAAACCATCCCCAAGAGCAGGCATCAACCATTTCTTGCTTTCCTATCCACTTCATGACACGTAGCACATGTAATGTTTCATCTTTCTTGTCTCCATAAAGTAATGACATGGATTTCTTCCCAGTTTCTTCAATTTCGTCCTTAGGCTTGTTCTCTGAGCAGAAGAGCTCTGCTACTAGTTTTAGGTCACTACTACAAGAAGTTTTTTAAATGCAGTGGTCTTGCCGGTTCCATGTATGTGTGATGTGCTATCACAGCCCATAAAATCATGCAGGAAAAGCAAATACTTGCACATATCAACTCCTAAAATATTTCTTATAGCAGGGATGTCATACACTGTCGAAAATGACTCGAATACTTAAATATCACTTTTCAAATGTAAAGGGAAACCACTGCCCGAAGAATGGAACAACAGCAGAATGAGTAAGTTAGCATTTTCTCCCAACACAACTGTATCTATACACTTAGACGATGTAACACCTTGTCCTAGCACATTGTCAAGCATAAATAATATGGCATCCTTGTCTACCGAGGAGATTACCAATGAGATGTATCATCCTGGTCTTGTTCACGGCATTATGCAAAAGTTATTTGTTCTTGCCAATAAAAATAGTGTCTGGAGAGAAGTTCACTGTGGGTGATAGTTTTGAGTTCATACCTCGTCTCCTATGTGCGCATTCTTTGATGGTTGGGATATTCACACTGTATCCATCAAAAACAACTGTGACTGAGTCATTCTTTTTCACTGTGATGTTTGCATAAGATCTTTCGATAAAGTCGAATGTGATTCCAATCTTCCAAGGCATTCGATGAAGTAATGATCCTCCATCTAAGACATACTTAGTTGGCCCTTGCGATACTTCTGTAGATACACTTGACGTCTGCTAACTCTGTGATCCATCAGTCATGTTCTTAATGTGTTTGTTGATGCAATGTGCGAGTTTCGACTTTCGCCCTTTCTGAGAATTGCTGGGGACTCGAAAAGAGATGTTGGATATGCACAAAGTTCATATTGCAATGCGTCTTTAATTCAAGTTCGGCATAACGTGTTGCTAAATGTGTGTGTGTTAACGTCTAAAACGACTAATCAATTTCAAAATAGATTTTGGCGTTACTTTTGGGTGTAAAATAATACTAATAATAATTTTACTGAAAATAGCAATTAAAGTGGCCTGAACGTAAAGCTTTTTTCTGGCCAGGTCTGATATACCCAGGATGCCATTGTTTTCTTCTATATTAAAAACTGCTACAGATAATAAATTAATTTATAAAATGATAAATAAACTACTAAACTAAAAGTTACGAAGCTTTAAGTTTTTGAGTCTAAAACTATGACAGCATCAAAAGTTTTATAATCTAAGGTGAATGTATAATATCTCAACTTGGAAATAATTATGACAATTCCTAAAAGATTTAAAACTGAAACTATGGCGTATTGGTAACTGTATGTAGAATATCACATATCTGCACTTTTTAGCCTCTGAATCTGAAGCCTTAATTAGCGTTTATTAAATAGTGTAAAATATAAAAATACTTTATACAAGGCGAATTATAAATTTCGTTATAATAATTGAAAAGATGTGTGTAAATATATGGATTTATAAATTTTTAGAATATATGCAGCATCTCTTTTAACACCACGTGCTTAAAAAATATGCAACAAGATTAAAATTTAATACTTCCAGGCAATATCTCTTATTTGCTTTTGCTAATATTGTTGCTTTTATATAAACAGAACGACTTCATATAATGACAAACCTCTGGCAAAACAAAATCATTCTCATAAACTAAAAGATAGTTGGTTGAAATTGTTAATAATTTATTTTTGCTGAAAAACGAGAGATGGGCGTTTCTTATCTCAGCTGCATTACTAGTTGCGAGAGGCTAACCATGAATTCAATTTGTTTTTAATAACTGTGCAGGTTTTATTTTGTTACTAATATGTTTAGTAAAATTTTATGTTAATTTTATTAATTTTATTTTTGATTAAATTAGTGCTTATAATTATAATGCAGAAATAGTATATGAGGCAATTAAGTACATAAAACAAAATGTGCCAAAAATATATATTCTTCTTCTATTAACATGCATTACACCAACACCTCAAAAATATTATCTTTATACCTATTTATTAAACGAGGCTTTGTTGAACGAGAGTGTTTGTTTTTGAAATTTTATTTAATTCTTTAAATAAATGAAAGTAAATCTGATTAAAATGATTCCACTTTGCATTAAAATATTTCGCTATACTATTTATTATAAAAATGAAATTTCAAGATCCACATGCTAAAAGGATAACATCTTTACAACGTAATTACGTTTAGAAAAATGCATAACAAAATAATTTTTGCATTATTGAGAAAGGTGACACCTTTAATAAAAAACAAAACACACACTCCACATCAGAAGTAGATTGATACTGCAGGTGCAGCCGCTGCAAAAGTTTCAACCAAATATATATTTTTTGCAGCCATTGCAACTCTTAAAAACTCCATTCACACACTGCTACTTTTTGGACTGCGCGCAGTAAACAAATACTGCATGCAACCGACTTGCATGCGCTACTTTTAAGGTTGCAGGGGAGTTCACATTAGGCTTCACTTGTGCTGCGCTGTTTTTTATGCTGCACTGCAGCAAAAGTAGCCGTGTGTGATCTTAGCTTTAGTAACCCTTAACAGTTATACCAATCAATAATCTTAACAAGAACCACATGCTATACAACTCCTCTGTTGCATTTCCTATCGTTAGCATTTAAACGGATATGGTTGGGCTATAAAGCGTGGTCCAGGTATAACCGCGCAGTTTTTAAATGATCACTATAAGAAAACGAAAAATAGTTGAATATAGTTAATGGATTTATTGCTTAAATGTACTCATTACATTGTGAAAACAATTAAATTTAAACAGCAAGAGGTCCTTCGTTGGCACATTTTCATAGTTTTCGTCTGATGTTTTGGAACAACGCGTTTCCTGATGTTTGAAGAACTTTCAAAGAAATCAGACGCCACAACCGCTTTAAATTAGAGAATTAGCCCGCAGCCCTGATTTCTTGTATTCAGACTTATATAGCGCTCTATTGGGCGACATTGGACTAAATTTGGTGGGTTTTGCGCCTTTGGAACAAAGTCAAAAATCACTTAAAAGATAAATAATAACGCAAAAATGTAGAATCCCTTTTGATTGGCTTCGCAACTAGCCATTGTAACCTAACCCGAGTTTCTAAGACCGGATGAAATGTCGAATATAGTTAGTTACCCTTAACAGTTATACCAATCAATAATCTTAACAAGAACCACATGCTATACAACTCCTTTGTTGCATTTCCTATCGTTAGCATTTAAACGGATATGGTTGGGCTATAAAGCGTGGTCCAGGTGTAACCGCGCAATTTTTAAATTATCACTATAAGAGAACGAACAATAGTTGACAATAGTTACTGGATTTATTGCTTAAATGTACTCATTACATTGTGAAAACAATTAAATTTAAACAGCAAGAGGTCCTTCGTTGGCACATTTTCATAGTTTTTGTCTGATGTTTTGGAACAACGCGTTTCCTGATGTTTGAAGAACTTTCAAAGAAATCGGACGCCACAATCGCTTTAAATTAGAGAATTAGCCCGCAGCCCGGATTTCTTGTATTCAGACTTATATAGCGCTCTATTGGGCAACATTGGAGTAAATTTGGTGGGTTTTGCGCCTTTGGAACAAAGTCAATTCCAGCATTCGTAACCGCTGACGTCATTTCACGAGCATAGTGAGCAGGCGCAAGGTCTGGCCAAAATAAAAGTGGGCGATTTCCTTTTTTCCTTTCACAAAAAGAGATAAGACGTTTACAAACACATTCTTTCCGAAAAACTACAGCATTAATAGTGCCAGTATAGAAAAATGGTTCAGAGACATCTCCATCTTCCGCGATTGCTTGCCATACCTTGGTCGCAAATTATTCTGTTGGTGCCACTTTTTGTTCTAGAGGAAGAGGAGCTTCCGGCAGTTCGTTATAAAATTCAACACCAGGAACTTGATCTGGATCAGTGTAGCAATATGTCTCGTCATCCATTATGAAGAAATGATGTCCACCACTTGGAATGATTGATTATACAGGCCAACAAAATAAAAAAAAGTCTTGTAGTTGACAGGTGAGGTACCATACCGTATGTTTTTTGGTGTGCTGAAAACGAATCCGGTGTCAGAATTGACCCATCGCCCAAGGATTTGTTTTAGGTGTATTTTTATAAATTTTTTGAGGCGTATCTTGAGGTGTTTTTTTGAGGTTATGTCGAAATTCTTAGGTGATGGGTCAGTTCTGACCCCGGATTCGTTTTCAGCACATCAAAAAGCATACGGTATGCTACCTCACTTTTTTTTATTTTGTGGGCTTGTGTTATTTTTGTAAAGGGGCTTCTTGGACTTCCGATGAGTGCTGATATTTAATACATTTTTCCTTCGGTGCACCGATGTTTTGGAGGCCTTGATCTCTGCCGCAACTTTCCGCTCTGATGTTTCTGAATTCTTGAGAAATCGGCTTTTTACCTTTTTAATTGCCTTTGAAGTTCTCACAGTCCTTGCACAGCTAGAAATGGGCTTGTAAACAACACGCCCTTCGTCGTGAAACTTTTTCAGGATATCTTGAATTGTTCGCGCAGGTACACTTTGTGTTCGAAAATTGGACTGTCAACTTGCGGTCGCTATTATTAGTTTGAAAAAAATGCCATTTCCTTTGCTATAAACTGATGCTCCGCTCGTTTACCCATTACAATGTTCAACCAGCTTAATTACGTGAATTAAGAATACAGACAATACGCTGTCAAAGAGTGTAAATAACTCACCTGTTTCCAATGTCTATTGCAATTATCAGCAATTATAAGAAAGCGCGGTTACACCTGGACCACGCTTTAAGTCGTGTATAACAGAACAATACGCAATTCAAGCTTATATTAAGAAGCCTCAAAATGTATGTAGACAAAATATTGGTCTTTCTCCTAAAACTATCTCTTCCTACTGTGAACTTTACTTACATGGTATTCATTTGTTTTAATTACTTTAGGGTCAATGACGATAAAAATGAATAGAGATACACGGTTCTCACTGTTATATTATCAGCAAATTCAGAGCATGCATTTTGCAACATACAAATTAGAATAAATAACAAAATACTTTTATGACTTGTTTTTACCCTACCTTGTTCAAAGATGTGTATTTTAGTAATATTGTTAATGTTTATAAATCGGCAGTGAGTTAAAACGCCGCCCATGCGGTACTATTTTACATAGTACTTTTACTTATAAACAGAGCCAGGTATGACTTTGCTAATTGTGTAGTTATGTGTAGAGCACAATTTCATGCGGTCGCACGTATAAAATTACAAAGACTGATTCATCATTCGTCGTAATTTTACACACACGACCGCATGATATTCTGTACAATTACCAATTCGCAAGGTCACGCTTGGCTGTGCTTAAGAATAAAGAAAAAATAAACAAACGTAGCGGATGCTATTTGTCAGTAAAACTGCTCTGCGCATGTTTTACAAAAAAAGAATCTGTATAATACTATGAGATTCTTTACGGCTCCTTACGGAGTATTATTTTTGCGTTGCGATTTTGTTTTCATAAAACAATAAATTATTGTAATGCGAGTGTTACGTAGCCTTCAATTACATCCAACTATGTCATATTTTTTTTAATTGCCATCACTAAGAAATAGTGCATCCAATCCCGAAACGTATTTTCAATCCCGGTATATTCGGGATTGAAGTTTTCGGATCCCAGAATCCCGGGACTGTATATGCAAAATCTTTAAAATAGGATATTAAAGTATTTAGAAAACGATCCGCATAGCTGGGAGTTTTATAAAGAGGAAGTGTGCTAAAATGTCTTGTGAAACGAATAACTTATACTTTTTCTATTTATATGTTCAAATGCATTTTGCGTGTCCAAAAGGATCTTGGAAACAGTAACATTTTATTTTTCGAAGTTAATACTGTTCTTAAAACGTCCAATTTTTTACTTTGTAAATTTGAAAAACAAATGCAGAATTAGAATTTTCAGTGTTGCCAACTCTCTAAATACTTAACAAAATTTCTCAAACCCTTCAATGCTTTTAACCGTCATGTCTTGAGAGGTTTCCCTAGTTTATATATTTAAACAAAAGGCTTATTTTTGTTCCAGTTCGTTTAAGAGTTCTATTGGGCCGATTTGCATGATTCTTTTTTATATAGCAGCCTAAATAAATTTTAAATAAATATAAAATGTTTAATTTGGAACGCACGGATTACACATTCACTTGGGGCGCCATCTCACTTTGCACGGTGGTAAGTTTTAGAACTATTCACGATTAGTTGAACCCGCATTAATTAAAAACCATGGAAAGCAAACAAATTGTTCAGATATTAGATGATGACAATTGCTTATTTATATAGCTGTTTCATATAGTTTGGACAAAATAAATCATCGTGAGATACGTTTGCAAATTATTAAACAGGTTATAAATGACTGGGTCGATTTTTATTTATTATAGGTCAATTATTATTTACTAATCTATATATTTAAAACACAAAGTTATTTTTGTGTCATTCGTTTGAGAGTTCCACCGAGCCGATTTACGTGATGCTTTTTTATATTAAACCTTACGCTGTGTAGCATCCAGTTTATTGCGATATTTTGTTGTTGTATTTCACATAAATATGTGGTAGCAAAAGGCACCAACAAATAAAATAGTGATTAGGCCGTTATTGCAGGAAAGTTTAAAGCTTTGCAAGTAGTATCTTTTTGTTATATTACAGGACATACAAATGGTCCTGCGGAACCCCAAAATATTTTCACGAAACGTCAGGGTTCCACAGAACACACTTTGGCAGTCAACTTGTTTTTGACATTTGCCATTTCAATAAGTTTCCGGAAATATTTCCATGAAAAGTTACCAAAAAATAAATTTCCGAAAATTTGCCAACACTATTTTTGTCATGTTTTTGAAATATGTACTAATAGACATTTTCAAGAATTTTTTTAAACAAGATCGATTTTTGATTCGGAAGGGATAGGTAAGCCAGAGAGGAAGATATGTCGAAAGAGAGGAGGGTAAGCTGTGAGAGAGGAGTGCTAGGCTTAGAATTTTCAACTGGTTATGTTTGGTTGCGTTTATTTAAATAATCACTCAGGAAAATCCAAAGAATTTGTAATATGTTGTATATGGGGAAATCCTTCAATGCTTTTGACCGATATGTCCTAACGAGGTTTCCCTAGTTAGTATTTAAAAAATAATAACTTAATTTTTAAGTAAAATCTATTAGAGAAATTTTGTTAAGTATTTAGAGAGTTGGCAACACTGAAAATTCTAATTCTGCATTTGTTTTTCAAATTTACAAAGTAAAAAATTGGACGTTTTAAGAACAGTATTAACTTCGAAAAATAAAATGTTACTGTTTCCAAGATCCTTTTGGACACGCAAAATGCATTTGAACATATAAATAGAAAAAGTATAAGTTATTCGTTTCACAAGACATTTTAGCACACTATATATACTATAGATACCATGGAAATACTATAGATTTTTGCAGCATTTTATATTTGCACTTAATTAACTGTTTTTATTTTGATCATTTCGTTACTTAGATTTATTTACAGTATATATGCAGTATTATTTATTTAAAGTATCATACAGTTCCTCATTATTGAAGAAAAATTTTTATCATAATTTGTTTTGTCAGGACAAATGTATTAAGTATATTTTATTTTATTGTCTTGAAAACAAGGTTTTTTAATTCAAAGATTACATACAATACTTTTAATAATTTTATAGAAACATATTGATAACGCCTTCTTTAAAATAAAAAAGTTCTTTTATCAACTATTAAATTTTAATAAGATGATGCATTGCCAAGAGTTTGTATCAAACTGCGTGTGTGATTTCCCTTTCTAAAGAAAATAGTTTAAAAGTTGTCGCCAGTACACCCAGGTTGCAATTTTCTAATATTTAGCCACTCCTGCATACTGAAATCGCAAGCATGATAATATCTCTTTGCAAGTGCTATTGTCCAGTATTTATCACTTAAGAAATGTATAATAACAGAAGAACAGTAATTAGTTTTCATGATTTATAAATAAATTAATTAATTATAATAAACTATGTACTTATAAATACATATATCATGAGGTAGATTTAATATAAAGTAATGCATATTAAATAAATTTCCAAACAATTTCTTACTAATAGTTAACCCATTTAAAACCACTACTAAAGAATAACTACAAATTAATTTGTTTTGTTTCGATATTTTTATTAACATTAACTGAAGCTGTGTAGCTGTTTAGTACAAAAAAAAATTAAATAATATATTAGAACACAAAAAAATTTAACGGGTGGATACCAATTACGCCAATGCACAGTGCAGACCAGGGACTACGCTGGCTGGCGGTTTTGAACACTTTGCCGACCGACGACACTAAGCCGACCCTTCAAATAAATTTTGCTACTGGACACTTTCCCGACCGTAGACACTATGCCGACTGTGGACACTACGACGGCCGCAAACGGTGGACACTTTGCCAACCGTGGACACTATGGCGATCGCAAGCGGTGGACACTTTGCCGAACTTGGAGACGACGCCAACCCCTTAAATAAATATGGCTGTACACCTCGCCGATCCTCGACACAGCGTCGATCACAAACGGGAGACCCTTAAGAGCCGTCCATAGTTACAATTCTGATGTGAATACAAACATAAAGTTCCACTAAAGTTAAAGCTAAAACTAATTTACCTGTTGGTCAATTTTGATATGGTTTTCACAAATCTAATCTCTGAGATGTTTTCTACAATATGACCATAGGTTGTCCACGATTGGTAAAGTGTCTACCACTTGCGGTCGACATAGTGTCCACCGGTTGCGGCCGGCGTAGTGTTCACGATTGGCAAAGTGAGTGTCCACCACTTGCGGTCAGCATAGTGCCAACTGACAACAAAGTGTCCACCGCTTGCGGGTGACGTAGTGTCCACGGTTGGAAAAATGTCCGCGGTCGGGGTTGTGTCCGATCGGCGTAGTACCCTATACCCTTTTTCGAATATAAATTTGCTTCTTGTGCAAGTATTTACTGTGCTTTCAAATTAAATTTTGAATGCTGACTTCCCAAGAAGTTCCAAATATTTGTGAATATCTATTTAGTCTAAATATATTTTGACTGATTTTGAAGCGTATAGAAATCCAGTGGGAGTGTCATTAGGCAATTGTAAAATTTCTTTACTGCAACTTCTGATAATTTGGTCAATGTCTTCTAAAAATGATTTATTTAAATGATTTAAATTAGATGCCCGAAAAGGATAAATTAGACATGGGACAAAAAAATATGAAACGCTTTTGATCGCAATTTAATAAATTTGGTTTTGTAATTTTGAGTCGAGATCAGCGCAGTTACGCAATTGATAATTTAGTTATTATTTGAAAAAATAAATGTCTCCGTCAGATTTATTTATGAGAAATGTAGATTTCTACATGCGATAACAGTAATGTAAATGAAACTTAGAAGGTTTTTTATAGGTTAATAAACAAGTTATTTTTCAATAAATATTCCAGTTTAAAACATGAAAAATTTTAAATAATTATCTTTTTTCGGTAGTAAAACATATTTAGAATTACTAAAACTGTAGTTCAGCCTCACCACACACACTTTTTACTCGCTCTGGATGCATGTTTCAACAGCTAAGCTGCCATCTTCAGCAGTCACTGACAGCAGTCATTACTTACTTCCTTAGATTACTTGATTATTACTTTACTTACTTGAAGGATCAAAATTGTAACCATTTAAATCACAATTATATAATAAATTCTAGTTTTGATGATTAATTGTCTAATAGCTTAAAAGATAACAATAAAACAATGAAATATGACTCATGGTTATATTTATGAAACTATTCACAAATTAACACATAATTAGAAAAATAAAAATGGACAGTCATTGATGATAACCAATTTTAATGGCTTTATAATATTTGTGTCTTATTATTTATGTAGGCAATCAAATATTTAATTCCCCTTCAACTGTTTTTTGCCAATTAACTTAGTTGTTTTACTAGTAATTAGGAGTGTTTGCTATCACATATAATTAATACTTTTTGATCTTCAATAGATTGCTTTATCCTTTTCTTTGTTCCTGACTATAATAATTTCAAAATCTAAAATAATAAATTCTATTAATTTTAAGTACGTTGACAACTATTCTCACAAAAATTAAAAAATAAATTATTAAAGTTTACAAAAAAGTACGGTACATTTTAAAGACATCCTATATTAAAAAACCACACCACTACTTATTTTGGGAAAAATAAAAACATATTGTACTATCTTCATATAAAATTTAACAATTGGCCTGACTTTTTTTAAAGAGAGAAAGAGCTAGGATACATTATCATAATAAAATTGCACTGTTCCTCTCTTTTTTGTTTTTTGCATTTACACACTATACTTCATGACAGTTAAAAAACAACAAAAACACATCAAAATGCGAATATGATGAACTTAAAACTAAGCGTGATTTAAAAATAAATGATAATTACATTATGTGCATTTCACATCATACAACATCCATACAAAATACATTCAATTTATCAACTATACACAGTACTGCATTTAATTATATTTCACAATGTTGTAGTTTGTTTTAATATTTGTAATTTTGCTTTTACATCTTTAAATGTAGGACGATTGTCTGGATTTAAATCCCAAGCCTGCAAAAGAAAAAAATTAAAATTAAAATTTGTATCAAAAAATTACATGTTAATATAGAGAAATGTTGATAATATATTCATAATATTAATGTTTTTCTAAAATCGTTTCCAATTATTGGCCAACAAACTAAAAAAGGTGAAACATTCGATATCCAGAAGTAATTGGTTTATTCAGTAAAAATTCTTGTTACAAACAGGAATTTACTTCTAACACGGTTTGCATACTTTCTTTACAGTAACCTGTTCATGTGCCTGTCAAATAAGTTTAAAACAACTATCACGGTTATTACTATATTTGTTCCCGTATTTGGGAAACGTGGTGTCAAGTCACCCGAACGGATCTTTCCAGGGTATACCAAGAAATTTTTACACAAAATTTATTCTAAACCATCTTCATAACACATTTGAGGATACACAAACGCCTTGAGAGGTATTTTGAAAAACAGTGGAATTATTTAAAAAAATTGAATATGCGGGTCACTTGAGGCTTGGTTTCCGTAGTCCGAGGTTTAATAAATCATTAAACTTCTTACTTGTCTCATAATTTCATACACTTCTGGCGGACAACCTTCAGGAGCTTCCATTTTATAACCCTTTTCGACATGTTTTACAACATCTGCAAGTGGCTGCAAAAATACAAAAAAGTAATGTTTTATTAATAGAAAAGCTCACATAGTACTTACTATTCTGGGATATGGTACTCTACCAAATGAGTATATCTCCCAGAGTAAGATTCCAAAACTCCACATATCAGACTTATTTGAAAATTTCTGAAAAATAAAACGTTTTAAACAGTGAGAAAAATCTATAGAGATTGACATAGTATGCAATATCATTTCAGGTGCATAAATTAGCTTATTTAAAAAAGTGTTTTTCTTATTTTAGCAATAAATATATAGGTAGGAGTAAATAATGCAAAAATCACCAATTTTCCAAATATTTTCCTTACTTTTATATGATAGCCAAATTTGTTTAGCAGGTAGGGATTCAGTAGGTTTAAATATGTTAGTGCTTCAAGTTAAATAAACATTCTATGAAGGTTATTATACGACAACAGCTTTTATCAACATACTTAAAACATCACTAATTATGTATTATTATATAAACTGTTTGTAGACAATAAACTTTCCTCTTTAAATTCAGAAGAAATTGTGTTCTAGCTTGAATGGTTCAAATTTTTTGGGATTTTTAAATAAATTTATGTCGTTTCTTATATTTATATTCTCACTTGAAGAAAGCACTTGGTATTTGTTTAACTAAGTACAGTTTATAATGTATATTTACAAAAAATGATATGGTCATAACATAGTTAACATTGTCCATCTGTTAGTCTAATAATACTCTGTGCAATGTATTTAAATGAGGTACATTACATTTAGTTTTAGAGCCTCTGGTGCAGTCCATTTAATTGGTAACTTCGCAGATTCCAAACAAGTATTTTTTTCATTCCTTGCTAATCCAAAATCCGATACTTTGGCAACGCCATTTTCAGCAATAAGTACATTTCGAGCAGCTAAATCTCTGTGTACTACGTGCATCCTTTCCAAATACTCCATTCCAGCACTTGTATCAAATGCAAAGTTAATTTGGTCTCGTTTTGTCACGTGTAACCTGCCTCGTGATCTTAAATAATCAACTAAGCTTCCTTTACTCATGTATTCTGTTACTAGCAGTACTTGTTCCTTTCTACGGACAACTCCTAATAGGTTTACTAAATTTTCATGGTGTAATGACCTGAAAATAAGTAATTATTAATAAGCATTAAATGGTATTAGTAATTACAAATTACTTCATTAAAATTGCTTCAGCTTCACTAGAATCTTTCAAAACCTTAACAGCAACACGTTGCTTTTTCCATTTTCCTAACATTACTTCACCAAACTCGCCTTTACCAATTGGTTCACAAATCTGTAACATAAAATATTTTAGGATATTATTTAGGATTTTGTTTTACATATTCTAGAATTAATTTTTTTACCTCCAATTCGTTTTCAGCTATAACAAATAAATCATTGTCATGTGAATTAGACACAATTTCTTTAGGTACATTTTTAAAAGTAGTTTCTTTAGGTAAGCATTTTACCAATTTTGTGCATAAACCATCCGCATCTAATTGATAATGTTCTATTAATTTTTCTAAATTTTCAAAAAATTCTTCATCATCAATAGTAAGATTTCTGTCATGGTATTTCACTCTATAATGTTCTACTTTATTTTGGAAACATACACATAATGTATAATCTCCAGGGAAGTTTGTGGATTCTCTAACAAGGAATAAACCATCAGTTCTAGGTTGCAATAATTGTTCAGCCTGTTCTCGAGATATCTTTCCATGAAACCATCTAAAAATAATTTAGAATAGTTATTAAAATGAATCACAGGACATCTGTTATTAGATGATAACATAAATTCACAAAATACAGTGTAATTTCTTTAAAGTACTTTTGTAAGAGAGTAGAAATATTTTATCGAATTAAAAAAGGTAAAATATGCAAATGATAAGATCCAAAATATATAAAACAGTCATTTGACAAATGTATTAAACGCAAACATTTGGATAAATTCTTTTCTTTATTTCAAATTCTTGAATTTAACTTTAATGGTATGAAATGATGTCCAGTTTTATAGGATATTTCTTCTTTGATTAACTCAGTAACCATATGTGGGTTTTGGCTTGCTTCATAATTTTCGACCACTGTTTTCTGTTGGTATAACTGACAGTTGTCCCAATCTCTTACTTGAATTTTATACAAATCTTTTTCTGGCTTCATACCATCTTTTATACAGCCTTTTGGGTTTTCTTCTAAATAGTATCCAGTTCATTATTTCTTGGACGTACCTTGTTCTGTGCATCTTTTTATGTGATAATACCATCGGATTCTTTGGGGCTTTATGAATCTCACTATATTACCGTTACGCAACAACTCTTCTATCTCAAGGTTCGTTGTTGCCCTATAATTTTCTCTTTCTTTTACTCCTCAATAAATCTGCCTTATTAGTTTTCTTTTGAATCACAGTAGTTTTTGTTCCTCTTCTTTAGTTAAAACCCAAGTTTCTGATCCAGATGTAACTGTAGGTCTAATTAATGTGCAGTAAATCATGACTTAAAGAGTTTTGAAACCATCAAGTATTTATTTGTGTAGTAAGCTTTATTACAGTTTGTATTCTTAGTTTTACTTTGTCACTGCATTTATTTTGTAAACCTTTAAACTTTTTCTATTATGTGTCCTCCAATCTTTACCATTCTGTTATCTTGAATGGGGTTTTACTTTCTTTTTGTTCTTTGCTAACATACCATTCAAAGAGCTAGAAAGGAGTTAATATCTGATTAATTGCCAAACTTTGCAGGTTATATCTGGATGCAGACCTTTTAAAAGTACCACCTAAAGCATCGCAAGAACTTTTGCCATAGGAATAACAAAAAAATGCCACCCGACAGAAACTTTAAAATCTGAAAAATTGAATGAAATATTTAGAAAGTTCTTCTTATTTTTATACTGGGCTGCAGAACCATCCAAAAAGTATATTATTTGATTAAAGTTAGGGATTGCGGCTTTTAAATAATTAATCAAACAACTTTGAAATAAATGTACACTTGTTGTATTGTGTTGAAGGCAATCTGATATTAAAATCAAGTTATCATGTGAAATCATATCATGATCATTACGAAAATAGATAGCTATGGGATGGACTGTTGCTTGCACATTATTCCAATGAAATGCTTGACTGGCGTCCTGTGTAAGAAACATGTAGTTTTCCGAAAAATCGCAGATAGCTAATACTTCGCCTTCCTTGAGATTGCGTTTTACATGCGATAGGAAATTTGATTGCTGGGATGCAACAAGCGAATCTGAGAGCAAAGGAGGCAACTTTTGAAGAAGAGTGTCAATAAAATCATTACTTGACTGTATCTATCTGATCTATCTGTGGATATAATAATATACTTTATTTATAGCATACAACTAGATAAATTCCATATAATACATTATAATTTCTTAAATATTTATGTAATTTATTACATATTTGTTACACTGTTTCTTAAATGATTTTAAAGATGTACAGTTTTTTACATTAGCTGGAAGTGAATTATAGTTGACTAAACCATTATGAAACAGATTGTTTTGTCCTATATTTGTTGTGACTGTATGCACATAAAAATTATTTCTACTTCTAGTAATATGATCATGAATATCTTGTACAAATAGTAATTAATTTAAAATGTGCTCTGGATATAATCAGTTTTTTATTTTAAATATTATTATAGTATTCTAAAATATATTTTGCTTAACACTTGACAAAGATGTAACTTGCAACATTCTTCTTATGCTAGTATACCTACTAGGGCATCCAATGCCGGGATCCCAAAATCCCGAGCATTTTTCAGTCCCGTTAATCCCGGGATTATACAAATTAAATCCCGGGATTATAAAAATTCAATTTCGATTCCTATTTAAACGTAGCAAGTATTGTATTACTGTAACATAGTGGCTTTCAAAATAACCTTTGTATTCAGATTTGTTACTATGTATTTTGACTACTATGTACATTTAAGTTCTAGTGGAAATATTTTATATATGCGCGTAAACTTGAATTGTGTGTTATATCATATCAAGAAGCTCTCTTAATTCTTTATGACTTTATTGCATATCTAATCTCATTTTCACTGACCTTTGAATAGTTTCCGCAGTTCTTGCAGTGGATTCCTGAAGTTTCCTGCCCGTTTTACACACAACACATTTTTTATAACTGCGTATCTGTTTCTTTTTTTATAAATTTAAAGAAATTTAAATGTATGTAATAGTTCATCGTCTGTTATAGAATAACTTGAAGAACTCTCCGTGTTAAGGTTAATGTCGTATTTACAAAAACAGTAAGAATTTTATAATTTTTTTCAACAAAATGTTAAATTACCTGCATTTGTAACTCCAATGCTAATAGTTGTATGTACTTACGAAGCTGGTAAGAGCAGTGCGTTAGAATGAGATGGAAGACGGGTGAAAATAGAGATAGAACGATTGCTGCTCAGCGGTAATTTATACATTGTCGGAATAAATTGGTCATATCTTCGTTACTGTCTAGCCAATTTCAAAGTTTCAAAAAGCGTTGGATTGTAAAATCTCGAACTAATAACAATTATTTTTTGAACTTTTTTGATATCTTGTGTCGTCCAAAAGTTATCACGATATAAACATCGTGCTATGTTTGCAGAAATAGAAATACGCATAATAAGGGAGTTAGAAGCTAATCTAGTGAGTATCCTTCCGTTTATCTAATGATAATTCTTGAGTGAAAATTAGCTCTAACTCACTTAATACTTTAGTGAGCGTATTTACTTTAATATAGCCGGATAGCAAATAAAGTATTCTAGATTTGCTGTTTCTTTAGTTCCCCCCCCCGGGGGAGGGTGCGGGGTGCTGGACACCGATATCGCCAGACAAATTTAGGGCATTGATATACACCCTAAATAGCATCCGATAACGTACTCGATACCTTTTTACCTTTCAATATACCACGGACTTGATCTCTAGATGCGTTTTTTAAGTTTGCGAACTCCACTAATTAGGAATTTTAAACTAGCACCACACTTATACCGGTTGTCCCTAATATTTTTTGTAAGCGGGTGAATACCTGTTTGGAATAAACTGACTATTATTATGATTTATTTATTACTTATTTTTTATTTTTATACTGTTATTGTATTGTACATAAGTACTTGTATATAATAAAAAAGAATAACAACAATATAACTAAATAGTTTGTTTATTAAAATATTAAATGAATTAAACCTTTTCAGTAAGATTATTTTTTAAAATCCTTCTTTTTTAATTTCAAGCAATTAATTGTAAGGCCAGAAAGGGTATAAATAATTATGAAACTACGTGTTATATTTTATTCGACATTTCGCCTCTATGGCGTGGTGCCTTATCAAGAATTAATATGGTATAGTTCCTCTGTCGTATAATGATCTCTTTGTAACATATTTAATTATTTAAACCTTATGAACTGAAATTACCTCTAAATTTATTTTAAATTTTCCTTTTTATGAAGAATTTTTTTACTTTTGACACATTAAAATAGTAAATTAGACTACCTGGTAGCCAATCAAATAATGAAATTGAAAACATTTAAAAAAACAAAGTCTGACAAATTTTTACTATTCACGACATATTTACGACTAATTTACGATAAATTATACACTATAGCTTTTTTAATTACAATTATTATTTTGCGATCTAGACCGGTCGCTGTGCTAACTTCCATGGAAGTTAGCATTACTAGCGATTATTTTTAAAAAACTAAGTCGGACAAATTTTTACTTTTCACAATATATTTACGACTAATTTACGATAAATTATACACTAGAGCTTTTTTAATTACAATTATTATTTTGTGATCTAGACCGGTCGCTGTGCTAACTTCCATGGAAGTTAGCATTACTATCGATTATTTTTAAAAAACTAAGTTGGACAAATTTTTACTTTTCACGACATATTTACGACTAATTTACGATAAATTATACACTATAGCTTTTTTAATTACAATTATTATTTTGCGATGTAGACTGTGCTGTGCTAACTTCCGTTGGAAGTTAGCATTACTACTGATTATTTTTAAAAAAAATATATATATATATATATATATATATATATATATATATATATATATATCTGCCTTAATTCCATTGGGAATCATTGGCGCCCTTTATTTTGGGCTCTTCAATCCTTTTTATTAAGCTGGATTAGTGCTTATTATTACATCTAGCTTGTGTCAAATATTCTGGTCTGATTTGGTCTTTTCTACTATCTTCCTCCATTCCTGTCTATTTGTGACTTTTTCTCTCCAATCCCTCACATTCATCTTCTTTATATCTTCTAGGACTTCGTTTTTCCATCTATTTTTGGGTTTTCCCCTTGGTCTTGTTGTTCCTGGTTCCCATTCTGTTATTGTCTTAATCATTCTATTTTCATTAGCTCTCATTACATGTCCCAGCCATCGTATCCTTTGCGCTTTGATTTCTCGTACTATGTCCTCACTTTTTATCTCTCTGTCTATTTCTTCGTTCATCCTCACTCTATATTCATCTTCTCCTGTTTTCACTGGGCCCAGAATTCTTCTTAGTATCTTTCTTTCATATATTCTTAGTTGTTCTTCATCCTTCTTTGTTAACCTCATTGTTTCTGCTGCGTATATAACTGTGGGTCTTATTAATGTTCTGTAAATTCTTATTTTTGTGTCTTTTGTAAGCTTACGGTCTTTTAGTAGGGGTTTGTATATGTTGAACATTTTGTGTTCCCTTTGGATTCTATCTTTTATGTCTTGTACTTTACTGTTTTTATTATTTATCTCGGTACCTAGATATGTTAATGCTTGCACTTTCTTGAATTCGTGTTGTCCTATCTTGTATGGTGTTTGATCTTCTGTGTCTCCTCTTTTGCACTTCATATACCATGTCTTATCTTCGTTCATTGAGAGCCCTCTTTTCTTCGCTTCTTTGTCTATTATCTTCAACGTTTCATTTAGTTTTGTTTTTCGTCTTGATATAATAACTAGATCATCAGCATACGCCACCACCTGTATTTCCTTGTTTCTTATTGTTCCTCTGTGTTCTGTTTTTCTTATTATATTTTCTATGGCCACGTTGAATAGCACTGGCGATAGTGCGTCACCTTGTCTTACGCCCTTGTTTATCTCGATATAATCCGTCTCTTCCTCTCCTACTTTTATTGTCGCTTCTGAGTTTTCCATTGTCATTTGCGTGAGTCGTATTAATTTTGGTGGTATTTGTAGTTCTTGCATGTCTTTTATTATTTGTGGTCTTCTGATTTCGTTGAATGCTCTGCGAAAATCTATGAATAGAAGGTGTAGTTCGATGTTATATTCATAGGCTTTTTCTATTATTTGGTTCATTATGTGTATGGCGTCTACCGTGGATCTGCCTGGCCTAAACCCACACTGATAATCTCCCAATTCCCTTTCTGTGTACTGTCTTAGGCGTTGTTGGATTATGCTTGTAAATACTTTGTAGGATGTGTTTAAAAGAGTAATGCCTCTATAGTTGTTGCATATTTCGGGATCCCCTTTTTTGAATAATGGTGTGATTATCCCTCTTCTCCATTCATTTGGCATTTTTTTTTCTCTCCAAATTTTTTTATTATGTTGTGTAGTCTTTTGTGTAGTTATATTCCTCCATATTTCAACATTTCCCCATTCACTTCATCCGCCCCAGGAGTTTTTCCATTCTTTATCTTTTTAATCGTTTCTTGCACTTCCTCCAAGCTTGGTTCTTCCTCTATTTGTTCGGTTACTTCGTACCCCTTGTCTTCTAGTTCTACTCCTTCTTCTTTTGTATACATTAAGCTCTGGAAATGTTCTCTCCAGATTTCTTTTACTATTTTTTCTTCCACTTGTAGTCTCCCTTCTTTATCTTTCACGCCTCTATTTTTAATTCGGTTGTTTCTTCGGGTCTTTCTTATGCTTTCATACATTTCTCTGGTGTTGTTACGATTTCTGTTGGTCTCTATCTCTTCCATTTTTGGGTCTATCCACTCTCTTTTTTTATTCTTCAATACTTTGCCCGCCTCTTTCTTTACCTTCCTGTAATTTTCATGATCTTCATCTTTCCCTGTCCTTATCCACTTCAATCTGGCCTCTCTTTTCGTATTTGTCTCTCTCTCTCACATTCTTCATCAAACCATTGTTTGTCTTTCTTGTTTTTCTTGTATCCTATTGTTTTCTTGGCTGCCTCTTTTAGACAGAGCTTAACACTCCCCCATTCTGTGTCAACGTCGTTTTCTGTGTTGTGTACTTTTTGATTTAGTTCCTGTTCCAGTATTTCTTCATATTTCTTCCTGTTTTCTTCCTCCTTTAGTTTTCTTATATCCCATCGTTTCTTCTTGTGCTCGTTCCTTTCTCTTTTTGTTACCTTCTGCTTCATTTTTGCTACCACTAACATGTGGTTCGTGTCTGCATTCGCACCTCTGTATGTTCGGACGTCTTGTATGTTCGCTGCTTGTCTCTTTCTAACTAGTACATGGTCTATTTGATTGCCTGTATTCCTTCCTGGGATAAGCCATGTTTCTTTGTGCTCTCTTCTGTGTTTGAACCTTGTGCTGCTTATCATTAAGTGCTCTGCTGCCGCATAGTTGCATAGCTTTACTCCATTATCATTCGTTTTCTCGTGAAGTGTAAATCTTCCTGCGACTTCTTTGAAACATTCTTCTTTCCCCACCATTGCATTAAAATCTCCTAATATCATAAGGAAGTCGTTTTTCTTGATGCTGTCCGTCACCCTTTCTAATTCTTCGTATAATTTTTGCTATTTAAAAAAATAAGAGCGACAAATTTTTACTTTTCACGACATATTTACGATAAATTAAAAAATATTTTGTGTTTAATTTTAAGCATGTTGCTGTGCTAACTTCCAGGACGTGAATGTTCGGAATACAGTGTGTTCGGATTATGGATTTCCTGCTGTAGTTAGTTTGTTTCTTGACTATTTTTCATTTTCCCATTATTGGGAGTATTATAAGCATAATTTCACTTATATTATATCAACAGAATATTAGTTAGTTACTTCATTATTACAGTATACTACTAATTGCATTGTTTTGTAGTAAATCACTGCACAGTTTGCAAGTACTGTATAGGTATTGTTGTACCTCAGTGCTATAGTTATTTAATAATAATAAATAAGGAGGATGATGAAAATTGACATTTTGGACTATTTATGAATTGCAGACTTCCTCCTATGCCTACAGAATGGATTTTTTCTGGAGCTATCAATAGATTGGGGCAATATTCACTGCTGATTTATTTTTAAAGTATTAGGAATTATGAAAAAATCATAGAACCTTTTTGTAGAAAATTCTATGCTACTGTTTTATTTTTATTTATATCTATTTTAAATCAATAGTTCACAAGATATTATTTGCAAAAAAAAACTATAAAAATGTAGTTATTTTCCAAGATGGTGATTTCTCATTTCTAATCCTACAAGACTTTTTATACATTCAATACTAGGTCTTAATAATCATCTCTGCCAAGTTTTAAAACTTTCCTATTTATTATTTTTATTTGGACTTCATTAACTTGGCTAATAAATGACATAAAATTTCTAGTTAAGAATTACAGAATCTTTATAGTATAAAAAGTGTATTTACTGAAATTTATCAAGTATGAAATGAAGCATTGTTTCATATCTTATAATACGTTTTACATATAAAGCAATGTTCGTATATAACTTAAGAAAATAAATGTAGTGAAAATGCAAAACAATTTCTTTTCTATTTTCACAACATGCTTTAAAAATGTACCAAACTTACGGCATTGAATTCCATTTTATATCGGTTCTACTGACTGGACTCTGTACTCTATTTACATTGACATCGTGTGCATTATTTCCCATATGATTTTTAATGCCACTATCTGCATTTAAATTCATATTGTTTTGTGGTCTTAATAATAAATTGCATTCATGTATCAAGTTGCTATTTGGATGTCGAATTTGGTCATGTGCAGAATTTGTCTAAAAGGAAATATATATTAAAAAAAAGTTATTAGATAAAAAATTGAGTTTTTTAACTTTCATTTATATACTTCAAATACATATAATATAAATTGAATTTGACTACAATATAATACATACATACACAGAAATTAGATAATTGCATACTATTAACTCCAAGGTTGTATGTTACATTACTTATTTTATTGCTGTTGTGTGTGATGATCATTAAAGTGACAACCACATATAATAAAATATAGCTAAATGAATTGGCATATTATGTTCTGTATAATTTTATTTTTATTATTTATTCACTATTTTCTTTGTTAAAGCTCCCTTTTATGAAGATAACAAGAAAACTGCTTCCAAATTATAAATTAATCACCCTACTTACAAAAAAAAAGGAAATTAAAAATATTGAATAAAACATAACTGAAGAATAACTTAAAGACTAATTTGAGCTTATTTAAATTTTTTGAAATTTACAACTGTAACTTTTTCTGCAAAAAGATGGATTAAAAGTGAAATAAAAAAGGAATGATATTAAAAACTAACTACAATAAAAACTAAGTATTACCCATGCATCTGGTAGAACTCTCGAATTGCTTTCATGAGAATGTGTACAATCACTCGGGGTGTTCCTTTTGATTCCTCTTGCAGGTACAGTTGGAGGGGTTCCAGCAGTTGCATGTGGTGTATTCCACTGATTGTTAGGTTCTTGATAAGGACCAACCACTGCTACTGGTTGATATCTCTATAATTTAATATTACAATTCATTAATTATAGTAAAGCGACATTGGAATGATTGTGGTAATTGTGTATTAATCTTGCCATTTACCGCGACACTGACAATAGGCGATATAAGATACCAACCAACCTATTAAATTAAATTAAGTGATAACATGTTAATTGCCTTAATTAATTTAATAGCAATTTATGTTATTTGCTTTATATTATAAACATTTTAAAAACGAGATTATGTTTAGCATCTCATAGTATTATACATTGGTAAATCTAATTACTAGAATATAAAAGTAAATCAAATTAGTAATTAAATAGAAATTAGAAAATAAATCTACTGATTATTTATGAAAGGATAAGTCGTAAGTATGTATTGAAATGCAATCTAAGGTAAACCTTGCAAACTAATTTATCTTTTTCATGTAAAATAAAGCAAATCAAAACATCAGCATTTACTATTCTTCTCCTACTGTTTTCTTTATGGCAAAATGAAGTCAGACTAAAATATGCTAAGACTCAATATTTTCAGTTCCAACATGCTTTTCTCTTTAGTTTTCTTTCAAGCTTTGCTACTTGTTGTATACCCCAATTCCTAATTCTAATTATATGTCTCTGTCAATTTAATTGTTGCGAACATCCAAGTTTGGAAGCATTGAAAAACTGGTTTTTTCCATAGCAAAATCTTGGAAATATTGAAAAAATATTCTAACAGAAATAAAAAGTATACAATAATTTAAGAGGAAGGGCAATTTACCAGTTAAAAACAATGTTTTTGTCTAAAACTACTGATCTTAACATTCGAGATGCCTATAGTACTTTTTTCACGATCAGATTAACAAAATCAAACTAAAAAGAAGTTACCCATTTTTACTAAAACTGTTGATTAAATAGGTTTGGATTTATGACGTAGCTTTTCTTTTAGTTTTCTAAGGGGAGATATTTGCATCTCCTTGTCACTTTAACTGGAGGTTAATTGTGATAGATACAATTGTAACCATATCACTCCAGATAAATTTAAGAGGAGATTGAAAAGATCAGCCCTAAAACCTGTTTCAAGGATTTATTTGTTATTTTGTTATGTGTGAACCGATCATTTTAAAATGGTAACTAACTGCACTACTTATCATTGTGTCAGTATTATATAATAATAATAATTGAGGCCATTTCCTGAAGAAGGGCCTGTATGACAAAATTATGTTTTGAGAATTTCAACTCCAAACATTTTAATTCGTAATAAAATATTCAAACGTTACTTTTACATTTAGAATGATGAGTGATTATGTAATTTAACATATTTATGATGCAGTGTTTACATCAAATATGGTTTTTAATTGATCTCGTTCAATAAATAGACGATTTAAAAACAATCTGTATAAGCCCTTTTTCCGTTGATTAACTACATTCAATAAATAGCCGAGTTAAAAACAAAAGACCTTTTTCTGTAAATTGATTTTAATGAAATGTAATTAATTTTAAAAACCAGGTAAATAAATTAGAAATAATTTAATAAAAATATATACTTTAATAACGAAAATAAAACTGGAACAGTCAACGCTCAAGGCATATAAACAACAATGTAAAGCAGCCATATCACTTGAACATCTGTCTGGATAATTTATTTCCCTAGTGTGTGTTGAAGAAATATCAAGCTGATATTTGGAGGTAATATGCTTTGAAATATGGGGAATTTTTTAAAAGAATTTCCCAAAAAAGAGCCTATAGACCTATAGGTCTGTTTTCATGAAAAAATCTCAATTGCTACTACCCATTACCTAGATAACCAAGCTTGACTCTAGTCTTGCACTAGATACCTATACAGTGCTATCTTTTTCCTAAAAGGTTGCTTCATATCATTGTCATATGCTTGTCAGTTTTAAATCTTTTCTCTAGTTTTCTAGTATAAAGTGTAGGTACTGAAATAAAGAGCCCTATAATTTTTGCACCTTTTTTGTTTTCCTTTCTTACAAATTATAACTATTAGGGTATGTTCCCGTTGCGTGCTATAATGCTATTCTATGCTTAAATACTGCTACGGAATCAAATGTGTACACACATAGTGTTTATTTGAGATATTTGCAAGGGTCATGATGTCGCTACATAACTATTATACATATATATATAAGATCGTGAAAAATAAAAGTAAAAAAAGAAGAATATAATGAATGAAGTAAACTAAGCTATGGAAAATTCCACCTTCTGTTTAAAGATTTTGAAGAATACCCTGATAAATCTCACGAGTATTTTCGTATATCGCAAAACACATTCTGTTATATACTAGATAGAATATCACCACTTCTAGAAAAATGGAAGATGTACTCGGACAGCATAAATTAATTTTTCGATATCCATATTGCATAAAAATTGCAAATGGCTATAAAAACAAACATACTTGAATTTCAAACTATTGCTTATCTACACTGATAGTAACATCGCATAGTATTGCTACAAGCAGCGCGCAATTGGAACACTCGAATCATTTTATTATCTTTGCTTTCATAGCGTAGCATCGCATAGCATAGGATAGTATTACCAAGTGTGCAGTGGGAATGTACACTTTATGGATGGACTTAAGGAAGAATTTATGGAGGAATACTAGGAGGAATTCATGATATGAACACTAGAAATTGGCAACAACTTAGAGTTCCCTTTGGCATTTTAAATATTTAAAGAAATCTTCCAGACATACTTGGTTGTAAAGTTTATAATAGGCTTTCAGCTGATTTGTGTCAGATTCAAAATACAAAATACTTTAAAATTCAAGTAAAAAATTGGCTAATTGAAAAGTGTTTTTATGACATTTTAGAGTACTTAAACTAGATTTGTTTTCTTTTTATATGTTTATGTGTAATGTTTAATAATTTAATGAACCTATATCTACCTGTTTTTACAATATCTACTTGTGCGGATGTTATAGCTATTTTTAGCAAATTTTATGTGAATATTTATATTCCTTGACTTTTACCATACACTTCTGTTGTGTCTTAAGGTGATAAATAAAGTATTATTATTATTATATTATTATAATACGAAAATATGAAAATAAGTTTTTAACATTGACAGAAACCAAAAAAAAAAGGAAAGGAACATCTTCTGCTGTATAACAGACAGTAACAAGTGGATCCAATTGAGAGTCATTTGATTTGTATAATACACAACTGGTATAGATGCAGCCAACCAATTTGTCCTAAACGTTAGGTCACTATGATTGACAGATAGTGCGAGTGAGGGTACTAACTATGCCAATGTGTTTGTAAACCCCTCATGTGTACTTTCGTTGCGTAGCAACAACATATTTCTGAACAGCTGAAATAAATTCAGAGGTATCACTTTGTTTGTTGGAGTCATATTTTTATACCTGCGTTCCATATAGTTTATGGTTTATTATTAGTATTTGCTATATTCTTTTCTTTGTAGCTCTTTGTAGTTAATAATTAGTTTTAGCATATTTAGTTGTTTATTATTCAGACAAGAACATTCTAAGCTGATATGCCACAATTGAACTCTGTCCGCCATGTTCGTGCAGAATTGATGATGTGCCTGTCACTTTCTCTAAAGTAACAAAGTTTATAGAGTCATAATAGTATAAGATTAGATTATATTTGGTAATCTCATTGGAAGAGTGGGAAATGACCTAGAAGTAGTGAAGGCATCGTTGGCAGATTCAGAGAACCTACCAAGAATATTACTGGAGATATAATAGTATAGTGAAAAATACATTTTCTCAATATAAAGACAACCTTAAATTTACTGTAAAGGTGAAAAGCAAGACTAAAGTCAATAATCGATGTGATTCTGATTAAAAGACTACCTTTAACTTAATTAAAGATGTGACAGTAAAAAGAGGCTATGAAACTGGGTCAAATCATTATTTAGTAGAAGCAAAAATGAAGGAATTGAATGATATTAAAACAATTCTAGAGAGACAAAATGAGAGTTCAACAGCATTTTTGTTTTTTATTATTATTACAGACTTCAATAAGAGGATTTGATGATAAATACCAATTCACACTTTAATGGTAACATTTATATCAATGCATTTAAAGTATACATGTAAGCCAGAACATATAAAAAGTTATTTATTTTCTTCACATAAAAAATTCATAAAAGGACTTGGCAGTTTTTGAAATGTATATTTTATGAGCCTGGTAACTTTTTGATTTGCAATGTTAAACATGTTCTAAAGCAGGAACAAAGGTCAGTTTTATAAAATACTCTTTTAGGGGTGTAGAAAAAAACTCCTATTTTTAAAAAGTATTTTTTTTATTTTTATGGATTTGGCTGGTTTTGATTTCCAATGCTTCAAATATTACTAACAGTATAAAATAAGTATATTATTCATTACTTGTTAATTAAAATTATCAGTATAATACAATCTCAATTGCTTATATTGCTCATATAAATGACAGATATGATCGTACTGATGTATCTTATTCTAATTAAAATATACATTTTGTTCCATATTTGGAGCAATTGTTTGTTTCAAAACAAACTAAACACATTGTATTTCATTGTTCAGAAAGAAAAATGTCATACATATTAGGGTGGTCCTTATTGGTATGGGTAAGAAAAAAATTACAATTTCAAAATACGTACCCTCCAATTTTTTTACATTACATAAAAGAAAGTTAGCCTAAAAATTTCAAGTCGATCAGATCACGCTAACCTGACCTGCATTAAGGTCAAAGTTCAGCTATTTTAGACCGTTTTTCACAAAACACATATTTGCAGCAAAACGGTTGCAGATACGGAAAAAATATTCTTCGTTTTTTGTGGGAAAATTAAGCTACTATGAATTTGATCCATACATTGAAAGGGTGCTGTATTGGTTTTGAAGTCGCTAAGTTGTCTTTAAAATACGCGAAACTCACTTATTGGAATACATAATTTATCCACAAAGATTATTTCTATATGAGCATTAAGCATTGTACATTATAACCAGCTGTCAAGTATTTATTTTACAGTGGTCTGTTTGTTGTGTAGGGGAAGTGCGGGTATGTCCGGACAATCAAATTACTAAGCCATCACTCAAAAAAAAATAACATAATGTTAAATCGAAATGAGTCCCATAGGGCCTACAAACATAATATAATTCAGTATTGTTGTGGCCACTGAATGAATTGTGTATTACAGTAGGTTTTGTTCCAGCCAACTATCTTGTGTCCACTTCCACCAAACTTCATAGGAGGTTATAACATAGAAAACGTATGTAGCTTAACTTAATTTATTGGCTGAAGTTTTGGTCATGACATATATTTTAAGTCTACAATAGTATTTATCTGATTCCATTCATAAATTAAGTGCTATTAATAGAAACAGTTTCTGGGTAATTAGGTTTATCCTAGGTATTTGATTAAAATATACTTCTATATTTGGAGAACCAGTACAAAAATGCCAAAATTATCGCCTCTTCCTAATGCGACTAAAAAGCGCCTTATGAATCGTTCACAAAAAACACACAATTATGAGATTTTAACATCTTTTCCATATAGGAATGATCTTAAAGAGAAAAGTAAAACTATGACATGTAAACAACTAAAAACAAAACCAAATAGTCAAAGTTTTTCCCATGAATATCGTTATCAAGAAACCAAATGCGTCATTTGCAGGGAAACATTTGAAGAAGACTTAATCTAATGTTATAACTGTAACGGTTGTGCTCACGAAGCCTGTGTTAACGTTGATCTATGAAATATTTATTACTATTGTGTCATTTGTATGGATAAATGCATTTAATAAGTATGTCCGGGGCTACCTGCCATCTTTTCCATTGTCAAAAATCAAGGGATAAAATTATCGTATTATTACTACTTAAATGACCAAGAGATGTTTCTATTTTTGGTACTAAAATGTTTGAAGAAGTTACAAAGTAAATTTTAAGTATAAAAATAAACATCGAAATTTGTTATTTCTGTGCATTTTTTGTATTTCATTTCGTCCGGGGCTACCCGAACTTCCCCTAATAAAGGCTACACAATGCAATTTGGTTTTCTCAAATTGCTTTTCTTTTCTTCTTCTTTCTAAGTACTTATTACTTTCTCAATTCTTGCAGTTACACAAATTAAACAAAATTAAAATCAAAAAAATCAAAGCAGATAATTCTTACTCACGTTTATGAAAACTGGAATAAGACTAGTATTTTCAGTTTTCACGTTGACCAGCAATAACTGAGAAGAAATACATTACATTTTCTAGTTCTAGTTCTTTTTCAGTAATACTCATTTTGGATCATATCATAAGAATATTTCCATAACTGCCCGTTTAGCCTTTTACTTTATTATAATATAGGATTAGTAGCGTTATGTTTGAATGTGCTGCGCTTGTGGTAGATCAGCGATTTGAAAAAGGCACGAATTCTCCAACATGATTATTTAAACTGCGACAAAAAGTTGAAAAAATTGTATGTACCCTGACAGCAATTGAATAAGAACTATAACAGAAAAAGTGATTTCTGCAGGCAATAAGAAAAAAATACATGCCAATGCACTAGAAACGATTAAGATCTTAGAAGACAAAGCTACGATCCTACTGTCCGTGAAAAGAAGTTTGAATCCAGAAAGAAGGAAATAAAATGAAAAAGAAGGAAGCTAAAAGAGCAGACAGGCAGATGCATTTAGACGTACCAGATCCTTCAAGAAGAGAAGAAGCTGAATCCACTGATGTAGGTAAGATTAAAAAGTGAAATTTATGTAATGTTTTCAATAGGCCAGTAAATCTTTTTAGATGAGGTTTTCGATCCTTTAACTTTAGAATTATCAGCTAATGAAGAGAGTGAAAGAAATGAACCGATTTCAAGCCATACAAATTGGGACTTCAGGTGCTACAATGGACTCTTACTACTAAGAGCAAAGAAAAAGGGTTAGGAAACAAATTTTAACTGCACAAATCTTAGCAGCGTTAGATAGATGGTAAAATAAGTGACAAGGATACCTGTTACATATTGTCAGCAACCGTAAAAGCAGTTTCACTAGACCCAAATGACTATGTCATAAACAGATCTTCCATCAGGGGATATAGACAATATTTTTGCGTACATACAGCTAACAAAATAAAATTGTCATTTTTAGAAATAGATTTACAATTTGCAGTCATTCACTGGGACTCAAAACTACTTCCAGCTTTAATTGGAAAATGTGAAGTATAAATTGGCTTAATTAGTTACGATTAATTAATTGCGGTTCCAGAACTGTCAACAACAGGGTAAGAAGTATCTTTAGCAGTCTATGATACTCTCTGCGATTGGGAATTAACAGACAAAATTGAAGTTGAAGTTTTTAAATACAGAAAGACTAAATGTTGCTTGCGTTTTTCTAGAGCAAAAGATAGAGAGAAAAATCATACTTTTAGTTTGCCTCCACCATATTTTTGAGGCATGCTGCAAGGAGTTTTTGCGGTATCTAAGTTACCATCATACCATCCAAGGTTAGGCGAAAAGTGTATTTTTTCTCATTTTTAGACATTTATTCAGTCAAAACAAGGTGCTGCTAGAATTCCCAAAATGATGCCTAGATCATAATATGCTTAGCTTTAGCATTTCAGAATTATCAGAAAAAGAAGTTCTCGATACATTACGTCTGCTTAAAAATGAAATGGTTTAATCACAATATATTGTTCAGAAAATACTAAATCAATTCACTGGAGGCTAGAAGAGTGGCCAATAGTCTTGTATTTTTATATAAACTTTTAAATAACCAAATTGACTCTCTGGAGTTTTTAAGTATGTTGAACTTTTTGGTACCATGGGCTTCATCACGCAGTGACATTTTTCTTTATTGCGATTCAGTACACACCAACATAATATTAAAATCTCCAATTCGACTTATGTGTAGTAATACAGGTGGTGTATGTCAATTATGAAATGAAATATGTACTTGATTTTTAAATAAAATAACACTCTTACTTAATGATCTGTTAATTATTTCTTTGATATATATGGTTTTTATTAGATATAGGAGAAGTTCGGTCCTGATGAACAGATGTGAAGTAAAGGTGAAATAGCTTCGTAATTAAATCCAAAATTCTGGAAGATTACGAGTATTTAATTCACAAAAGTGAGATAGGTAGTTTAAGAAACTGTTAGTCTCAACTAGTAGCAAGATAAGGAAGTAAAATTAACTCTCTTTTGGGAGTGATTAAAGAGTTTAAAAGTGAATAAATCAGAAGCAGAAAATCCACCGCATAAAACGTACAAACAACCGGCTGCTAAACAAGATAAATAGATTTGTAGCATTAGATTAAGTTAGTTGCAAAATAGAATAAATAAATAATAGTAAATAATTGAATAAAAGTAAAACAGCACCAATAAAAGTCAGGGTTTCGACAGGTTGACCGAAGTCAAAGGATTTTTCCGCAGTAATAAGATTTAAGGCGTATCAAAAGTAGATTAGCATTGTATTCAATAAATATTCTGCATTTAAGATTCTACTCTATTTTGTTTTATTCATTATTAAAAACAACACAGAGTCGGAATAAGATCGTTTTTAAATTAAATATGAAATACTTAAATTAAAAATGGATAGTGACGAGTACAGCTCCGAAGACAGAAAGATGAAGGCGCAAAGAGATGAAGAGGAAGAAGAAAGTGGAAATAAAAAAGTAAAAAAATACCAAGATCGCCCGAAAAAACTCGAGGAAAATGTTGAGACAATAGTAATGGGAACAATGAAGGTGTTGGAACTATCAATGAAAAGTTTAATAAAAGACATAACAGAAGTGCAGAAAGAACAAAAGGAAAATAAAATACAAATTGAGAAGCTGAATAAAGAAAATAAAGATTTGAAAGAGGAAAATAGCTAAATTCAGAGGATGTGTAATATGGAGGACAGACTAGAAACAATGAAAAAAGAAAAATAATGTAGTTAATGACTAAAAGTAGAAATGGAGGACAGAAAGAAATTCAGAAAAATAATAGTGGATTTCGTGAATAAAGGACTACAAATAAAAGTACAGGCGAAGTAAGTAAAAAATTAAGGGAAAATACTTGCCTCATCCAGCTAGAAAATGGGTGTGAAAAAAAGAAAGTTATGCAAAATAAAATGAAGTTGAGAAATAATACAACGATTAAGAAACCGGGCTAAAGAAGAAAGAGAAAAGGGTAAACAGACAACACAACCACTTGAACATCTACCTGGACAATGGATTCTCCTAGTGTGTGTTGAGAAGATATCAAGCTGATATTTGGAGGTAATATGCTTTGAAATATGGGGAATCGTTTAAAAGAATTTCCCAAAAAATGGTTTATAGACTTATATGCCAGTCTTCCGGAAGAGGCCTCAATTATAGGTTGTTTTTGATTGTGATTCCATCTGTTGTTACAGCCAAAAAACACCTCACAGCAATATGAGTAATACTATTGTACCTGGCGTTAGCGTGTTCACCATGTCAATACAAATAAATGTTTTTACTGCAAAATCCGAAATTTAAATTTATTTCTTAATTTTTTTCAGTAAATATAATTATGTCTTGAAAAACAAAATTAAGACAAGTTTTTATGACATTATCTTGTGAAATAGACAGTTTTTTTAAATAAAAAGTGACCATTGCCTACTATAATATTGCAGCATATCCAGATATCAATAGTTGTACTTTTTAAATATAATAAAAATATATATTTACAATAGTAATACTATTTAGCTTTAAAAGAAATCTAAGTAATTGTTATTTGTGTTTGTTGTGGTTTAGTGTAACTGTATATAACATGTTATATGTATTTATCTGTTATGTCCTATAACTGGTTATTAACTGTTGGACATTTATGAAATAAATTAAATTACTTGCTTCTTCATTATGTAACTCTGTTGTTAAATTTCAGTTTTCCCCTTTTTCTTAGTGTTGTTTTTTCTGTCCTATTAAATTACATGTAAATGCTGTGTGTAGCATTACATTTCAGCTATTTTCATAATTCCACTTATTTTTAAAATAATTTGTTACGTTGATTCTTAGTCTTTTTTTTTTAAATCTGTGCCTCATTGTGGTAGCTCTACACTTTTTTATCATTGGTCACATATCCTGCTCTGCAATTTTAATGTTCAAATTAACAAAATTTTGCTTGTTGCCTTAATCTCACTACATAAACATTGTATAACTGTTCATTTTGAAACTGTTCCATGAACCTAGAAATATGTCTTTCATATGGAATATTAAAATCAGGTGTGAAATATATTGTCAAAATGCATGAATAATTCTATCCTGACTGTCAGCCTTTCTACTTTAAGGTTTTTCTTTTGCTTCTTGTAATATAAAATATATTTCTTGCACATCCAAACCACCGTAATAATATGAAAGTAATAACATAGCCTTTTTTTTTATGCGAGTCTTGATACATTTTGCCTCAAATACAATTCAAAAGCAAGGAACCATTTTGCTCGTTTGACAAATAGCCTTGCTGCTGTACATGAGTAACGAATTTTGTCTAATTGTGTTTCTTTCACCACTCTTATCTTTTTCTTCTCTGCTCTATCTTTTTTTTTCTTTTATCACTGGTTACCAAAATTATAGTATCTCTAAATTAAATTTAGAATTTTATAACATTTATTTAATAACTTCTATCTTATTCTTATATTGTCTACTTATTTGTTTATCTTCATAGCTTACTAATATAATACAGTTAACACTTCTCAATTTGCTGTTATTAAAATAATCCTAACAAAGTATTACTTTCTAAAACTTTGTAAATATAAATTTCACGTAAATAATATTAGTAGGTATGTATTTATCAAAAAAGTATTGTTCATTAGACATCATAATCAATTTAATTTAAGTTGTTTATTTGGATGAATTGTTGGTTGTCTAAACAGCAACCAGTTTTGTGACACAATCAGATCAATAATAATATTATTAATTTTTTTTCAGGGTGGCCAGCAAGAGTGGTATTTCTAAATTCAAGGTTTTTTCCCGGTTTTCCAGGTCACAGTTTCTTCCTTCAATAATTTATGCATACCCATATTGATGATCAAATTATTACTTTAGAATTAATAATAACGGAACATAAAACTTCACTTGAAGCCTTTTTTTTTATTGCCGGAGAAGTCTAAATAACCAAATAACGATCAAAAATAGATCAGTTTAACTGAACTCTATAAAATAGTATATTAAAAAATAACTTGCATTTTATTTTAAATAAAATTTGATAAGGAAAAACTTGTTAAGCTTGTTGTTAGTTGGCAAAATTGGGAAAATTCAGATTCTGCATTTGTTTTTCAAATTTACAGCGTAAATAAGTTTGACATTTGAACAGCTGTTCAATAGTGATATCAACTTTAAAATATAAAATGTTACCGTTTCCAGTATTCAAATAATTCTTTTTTGGACACGCGAACGGATAGTATATTAAAGTATTACTTTCATAAGACACATTTTACTTTATACTATTTTTTCTATTTGGTTATTTTGTGATCGTGTAAGAAATAACTTATAGTTAGTTTTTAAATAAGATTTGTTAGGAAGACTTAGCTAAGTTTTTTTTGAGAATTAGCAACACTGAAAATTCTAATTCTGCATTTGCTTTTCAAATTTACAGAGTAAATAATAGCGAATTCGATTGGTTGCCCTGGTGCGCACCGAACGAGGTTCGTAAATTCGTTTGGTTCGACTATTAACGGTACATTTTCAACAATACATTCTTTTTTTTATTATTAAAAAAATATATAACCTCAAAACGGTGTCCTAATGGATGATAAAGCAAAGAATGCTTTATTAAATTTTTGTGTATTTGATGTTCTAGAAAGTAGCAGTAGTAGCGATGAAGTGGCACTAAAAGGTGAAAAAAGACCAAAAATAAACAATTATTTTGATATTGTTAAAGAATATTATTAGGTACATTTAATTATTATTGTTACACTCGCGTGATAACGCTCAAAAAAATGATGTTAAATTGGCGGTCGGTAATGCGATCACGTGACTGCACTAGCGCTGATTAAATCGATTCGGATCTTGGGTACATCCAGTCAAATTCAACATAAGTTTGACATTTTAAGAACAGCTGTTCAACATTGCTATCAACTTTAAAAAATAAAATATTACCGTTTCCAAAATTATTTTGGACATGCAAAATGCGCTTCATTTGGATACGCAAACAGAAAATAGTATATTTTCATAAGACACGTTTATAGCGCACGTGTTCAAGTTTAGAAACATTAGAAGATGCTAAAACGTCTTATAAAACGAATACTTCATACCATTTTTTTCTATTAGCGTTAATTTGTAATCGTTTTCTCTTTTGGACGCGCAAACAGAAAAAAAGATAACGTAAAATATTAATTATGTATTTTTGAAAGTACATACTATTAAATTTATTTTTTAATTTTTCCCCAAAAAAATTCCCGACTTTGATCACTAATTCAAGGTTCTTCCCCATTTTTTCCTGATTGTGCAAATTCCCGGTTTTTCCCTGGTTTTCGAGGTTTCGAGGTTCGCTAGCCACCCTGTTATTATAATTACAGCTGAATTAATTAAGTATAGTACAACAATCTATTCTTTTACAATAACTTAATAGTTGGTTTATTTCAATAAAAATTTTAATTAAGGTTAACAAGAAAAACATACTTAATCAACAACTATTATAGAAAACATTAGTATTAAGGAAAGTTGGTATCTTTCACCAATATTAATAGTAATTTAATCTGTTTAAGAGTTTGAATATAACTTAAATGTTAGACTCATCCTGCCACACACAAATAATTTTAGTGCCAAATTGGTCAGCTAAAATTATTTACTGTCTAATGCCAATTAAATAAATTGGATAATTACCCTGGCAAGAAGAAAATAACACAAGGAAGATGCAACATATAACAATTACTTTATATTATTATTAAATGTACTAACCTGAGTTAAGGAAGAACTATGTAGATTCTGACTTGTCATTACGAAGAAATATTTATCAGTCTTCAACCTTCTTGAGACATTATAGCATTCTGAAAAGATAATCATGCATTAAAAAGTGTTTCTTGTTTATGAATAAATAAAATATTCAATTATACTGTATCCGCAAAACAGATGATTTTCCTTTAATAAAAGAAAGTTTTAACAAATAAAACTTTAATGACCTTATTCATTGACATACTTAAACATATTGGTAGATGGTCAAGAGAATAAATAATAAAACGTTAGCTACTAAAATCTGAAAAAATAATTGAGTCATCAATCTTCTGCAAGTTCTTTGATGTAAATCTATTAAGTGTGATACAGGAACTTAAAGTAAATATTTTAAGCAAAAAGTAATACTTAATAAATTTACGTTAAAATAGGAAAATAGCTTTATTGTTATCATGCAAAAGAAAACATCAGAAAACTTTTAATAACGAGGAAAATATACCATTTAATTATTTAATAGCCAATATTGACTAATAGTAGCAAAGATCTATTCTACGTTTGCCAATTATAGCATTTGGTAAGTGAAAGTAATTCCCTTGAGGTATAACAAGTTATTTAATTAATGTCATATATTTTTTAAGCAATAATTAATTCCAAAATAATAATAAAAATATTGAGCCATATTCGCATCTGACTATTAAATTAACAGCATGTTTAATTACCATGGTGACCAATTCTAATTTTTTTCCCACCTATTAGAATTAGATAAAGCTATCTATATTCTTGTTGATCGTAAACACAACTTTAGTTAAAGACACTTTTAATCGAGTTTTGTAATACATTCGGGCCAATAAGTTTAAATCGTTCTTAAAAATCTACAACATTTCTGATGCACGAGCCAATACCTGAAGTTAGATTATTTTTGTGTTATTTGAAAGATAAAGTGAATATAAATTCAGTTTAATACAAAAAAAATTGATCTTACATACAGAAAACTATAAGTTCATATAATTTTTTTTATTTGAAGTATCAAAAAAGTTATTCTCGAGAAAAAATTATTTCCTTATTTACACTGCGTTCCCAATCTTCTCCCATACATTTTCCTCAGGGCTTTCCGCTCCCATATCTTAAGTCTGGTTTGGTTTATACTAGGGCTGTGCGATTATCGAAATCAATAATCGAAAATCGATTAGAAAAAAAATCGATTAAATCGATTGATCGATTAAGTCGATTGATCGATTAATCGATTAAATCGATTAAGTCGATTAATCGATTGATCAATTAATCGATTATATAAAAATATAATCGAAGGTCCGATTAATCACTTGATAATTCGCGTCTTCTATATTATAATCTAAAGCAAGGATTCCCAAGTTTTGCCTAGGTGTGCCAAATTGTAAATACCAACATATTTGGGGGGCCAAAAAAAAGGTTTATGAAGAAATACGTTCACATCGATAAAAAGTTTGACCCAACAGAAAGATTTATACTAATTTTATAACATAATCGTTCTTTATTTATAACAATAATTACTTTTTATTACAAAATGTTTATTAACACATTTCAAAAATAATTAAACAAAAATAACTAAATAATTTCAAATAAAAAAAAAAATAAATTCCTCAATCAGAAAAGTGTGTGACTTGTGCAGTTGTTGTTTTCTTTTAACAATATCATTGAGTCTTGGTTCTAAGTCTTGAATGTTTTCTTAACACCGCTTGTAAATGTTCATCAGTTAAATTTGATCTCAATTTGGACTTATTAATACTCATCAGCTAATCAGCCTAATCAGTTGAGAGCGACCGTTAAGACAATAAAATATATACAATCTATATAATAACAAAATATATTACATATAAAATTTAGTATTTTTTTAACTTAGTAATTTTTAATTATAATATGATAAAATTTAGTTTTTCTTTGATAATCTGACATCGCGGGCCGCATTTCTAGGGTTTGGGGGGGCCGTATTTGCCCCGCGGGCCGCACTTTGGGAAACCCTGGTCTAAACCCTTTTCTGAACTAACATAAATAGTAACGTCTACTGAAATTTTGCTAAAGTATATTTTTATAGAAATTATATTTTTAAAAATCCACTTTAATTTGTGTGCAGTCAAGCAGTGTATGTTCTGGTTGATCCCAGTCTGGTGCTATAGTCATACCTTGTACTTTCTGAAAAGAAATACATTAGTCTTACACCTTAATAACTAAATAAATGTCATCACGAGGCAGTATCAAGTTCAGAATCAGATTTATTTCTATTTCTGCTCTCCCACTTAACCTCATACTAATAAATTTTATTTTGCATTATACATAGTACGAATACGTGTAATACGACATCTTACATCACCAATGTTGTGCTTTAGTAGAGAAACAATTTGTGCAATTCGTAGTCGTTGTTAATGCTACTTCAACCAAAGTTTGAGAAGCAACTATGGTTGTGCGATTATGAACATCAATAATAAAAATAGATGAAAAAGAAATCGATTAATCGGTTTAATCGACTGATTGGTTAGTCGATTATTCGGAACTACGATTATTTTCTAAAAATAATCGATTAATCGATCAATCGAACAATCGATTGATCGATTATTTAAAAAATCAATCGAAGGACCGATTAATCGATTATTATGCACAGCTCTAGTTTATACTACTCATCATTCATGTTTCACAATAGTAGGTCATTATTGGCATGAGCACTGACTTATACACAATAATCTTTGTCCTGCACGACACTTGTTTGCCCTTTAGAAATGTACTAAGTGCTCCGATTACTCTGACTCCGTTCACCAACCTAGCCTCTATTTCCTTAGCTTCATTGCCTTCCGCTGCTTTTAGAGACCCCAGATATGCAAACGGTTGGACTTCTATTCCCAATACCCTTCCATCTTCTTATTTGAATCTATTTTTGCTGCTTGTACTGCCGGTGGTATATTTTTCTTTCATTTCACTATCATATACAGTAGTACCCCGGTTTGCAAGCATAATTCGTTCTGCACACAATCTCGTAATTCAAAGCTCGTATATCAAAGCAAATTTTCCCTACGTGCGTGGTTCAACATGTTGGTTAAAATAGCGCAATTGAGCTAAAGGGAAGCCGTGCTGTATAGAAGTCAATTAAATTTTGCATTTATTTTTATTCATTTGCGTTTAATAATGAGCAGTAAAGAAGTTCTTAGTGCCGTCTACCAAAGAAGAGTTGTGGGATTCACGTTTATCATGGAGCTTGTTGAAGTCATGAATCCAGTGCAATCTTGTTGCACAACAGGCAAGTTGCCAAATCTCAAAGATATGTTTTCTAACAATAACATCTTTTCTGAGAGCTTTGACAACATCATTGTTGACAGAAAGAAATTTAACGCAGTACTGAAGATGTCTACGTACATCGCAGACTGCAGAAAACCTGTTAAATCGATGTCTATGAGTCGATGGACACTTCGTCGCGTGCCGTTTCCATCTAAGTAAGCCACAACACTCCAGCCTCTAAGCAAATCGCCTTTAGTATGGCCCTAACCTAAGAGGTGTACTTGTCAAGGTAAGGGTTGCTGCACAAAGATTTTGGTACTATATAAATTACACATAATCTAGGGATTATGTGTAATTGTAACTGAGTCAAAAACTTTCTGTAATAGTGTTTTTAAGTGAGTAGGTTGTGGCTCACTAGTAACTCGCAACCTTCACAATGTTTTTTAAAATGCTAGTTAACCCTTGTTAGTAGAACGTTTTAGTGGCTACACATAATTCACTGATAAATCCTGAATCAATAGATTCTTCTAATAGTGCATTGTAGAAGGTTTTGGCGGTTACACATACTTTACAGATAATCTCTGAATCGTTTGTTTGTTTTTAAACGAGTGGGATTTATGTCTCACCGGGACTCAGAACACCCACGACATTTTAAAAATATCTAAGGCGCCTTTTTTACGAGCGTCACGCGCCACATCTAATCTTGGCTGCTGCAAAGGTTGAACACAAGATAATGGCGCCAATTTTTAAATTTACTTGTAGATAGGTGGTAGAAAATATATATTTTAAATTCACCGTAAAAATGGATCTGTTTTATAAATATAAATTGATAAATGCTTACGGAAACAGATTTTTCATCAAGGGCAAAAAATAACACGGCATAGGTACGAAGTATACAGATATAGAAAAACAGGTAGGAAGTACGTACGAGACCATATGTATGATAAGGAACGCGCTAATAAAATAAAGAAGGGTTCATATCGGGTCACGCCTTTGCTCTTTTTAGTTTGTTAGTGGGTGAACATTCGAGCATTAAAGTTGTTTAGTAAACCACAAACCGAGCGTTGGTATAGTTGTTGGTAATTGAAAGAGAAGTTCATGATATTAAATTTTCCTAGAATTAAAAAATTATTTGGTAAATTAGGGCCAAATAATACCTTGCTTTTTAAGTAGCTTACAATTTTTAGCCCAATGACTGAAAATAAAATAAATATTTTTATAAATATCAAATTAATAAAACATTTTAAAAATGTAAGCAATTTTCTGCTCGATTAAAATAAATTAAAAATTCTAAATACTAATTGAAATTAATAATTATTCAAAAAACCTAATGAACTTGTAATGAATTAAAGGTCAAATAAACCACCTGCTTCTGCTAAACAAAACCTCAATCTGTCATACAGAGATAATCTCATATTGTTTAATTGGACTGGCGTAACTGTTGCACAATGTTCAATAATGTTTTTCCTTAATTCTTCTAAATTAGAGACCCTTTCAAATTTATGTTTGTAAATGGTTTCTTTCAAACATCCCCATAGAAAAAATCAAGAGGAGCTAGGTCAGGCCTACAATAAATAAAATTGTATCTTGAGTGCTATGGCCTCCAACATACCATTTTAAAATTTGTATAAATTGCCAGCATGATAATGAAAGTGTAAAGTACAACAACCACACCAATGCTCGGTTTGTAGTTTACTAAACAACTTTAAATGCTCGAATATTCCCCAACCCCACTAACACAAACTAAAAAAGAAGTGCAAAGGCGGGGTCCGATATAAACCCTTCTTTATTTTAGTAGCGCATTCTTTATCATACACACATATGGTTTCGCAGATACTTCAAAGTTGTTTTTCCACACCTGTATATAGTGAAAGTAAGTGAAAATAAACTTATTCAAAAGGCAAAAACAATAATTACATTTACATAAATATCCAAATTACATTACATAAATTTCGAAGTGTATGTGTGGTCTTGTATGAAAATTACTTCTGGAATTTCGGGAACATTCTTCTTTTGAAGTAACAACTCCATGGATTTGCTTTTGATGGCGGGACAAGTTAGATTTATTAACAAATTGTTGACCACATAATTGTATCGCAGATTTCTCTAATGGTTTTTGGTGCAAGGGGATCTTTATCGTGCATTTGTCTTATAATGAAACTTGAGATGACGTATAGATTTTTCTTTTTAGTAAATGTAACATCACATTCCTCGGAAATAATTTCTTCCATAATTTTAAAATTGATAAATTATTCAAGCCACTCATAAACAAAACAGAAACGAAACTTTTAAACAAAATAAAATGTCAAATTCTGCGATGTCACACAAACGTCAACGCAGCCAAGATTGGATGTGGCGCGAGACGCTCGTCGTTTTTTACACACAATTCTGCTATAGTTTATTTTTGATTTAGTTACTGTGGGGGTTGTAACTTTACGGACCCGAGTTGTCACTCGAGCTGTTAAAACAAAAAAATGGTTTTCAAAAATGTCACTTTCAGAATATTTATTTTGTTTTTCTTCACAGTCTCTTTATTCAAAGTAGCCTTGTCAGAAGCCAATACTTCCAAGATAACTCTGAAACCCAGTCAGAGCGCCTTTTGCATGTCCTGTTTTTAGTCTAAAGTGCGTTATATTTGCCATAATTGCATAAAATGTAATGTTTGTTGTTATGGCCAGACTCCTATTGTCGTAGAATTGTTTACCAACTGATGTTAGTGAAATGTCATCCATTTTTCTTCAGTGAATTTTGCCAAAAATTCAATTTAAACCATCATCTGACTCAATCGAATCATATTTCGTTTAATTATAGAACAGTGGACGATTTTTTTTATAGATGAAAACGCGATAGGGGAAAACTAGTTTTAAATTTAAGTAATAAATTAAATTTAATTCCGTGTTAAATTCTGTAATCTGGTGAAAATTCAAGCCATCATAAGTTCCATCTTATAATAATTTAAAAAAAAATAAATTTAACATAAGTATCCTATAATTTCTATTGAACCATTTTCACAAACTTGTAGCTTTGTAATTTACTATTGCTTTCTATTTAATAATTACAAATCAAATTAAATGTAATATTTATACTTAATTATAAACCTATCTATAATTACCAATTATTATCAATAATAATGTTTTACCATGCAACAAGCAGTTTAAGTTAGTTAATATTAAACTTCTTACTGTATTTGCACAATTATAAAATAAAAAAGTTTATAAACAAAAATTATTAATACTATTATTAGTCAACCAAGTTTATATGCAGGTTTCAAGATGATGTAACTACATCATTCTGATGATTTAGTGGTTAGGTTTTTCTAGGTAGTAATCATCATTTGTATTATCAATCATAACCAAGCTGCTATTCTATTAGTTACACTTTTTATTTTAAATCATCGGTTCTCAACCTTTTAACATTTGGGGCTCAACTTCTAATATCAGTTTTAAGCGCGCCTCCCCCCCCCCCAATTTTCAATAATGTTTTTCTATCTACTTTTCTTTTGTGATAGCGAAATTATGCCACATTTGGCAGCAGTGTCGCCCCCACCGTATTTCTCGCGTTTTTATGAGAAGTTCCGATCTGTCTCGAACATTCTAGAGATGACCATGCTAGTATAAAAATGTAGTTGCGTTTAGCGTGTATGTTATTTACTTATATGTATTTGCCTATTTTTAAGGGTTAAAATTTTACTTTTGTATTAACAGAATGTATCTTTTCCAGGAGCGGATTTACCATTAAGCCAAGTAAGCTACAGTTTGGGGCCTCGGATTCCAGGGGGCCTGAAAAATTACTAAACGACATTACAGATTTCTCTAAATTACAATGGAAAAAATGGTTTATGTAATGAGCAAAATGTGTTATTCCAATTTTTAACGTTTTTAATAATAAATATTTTATTCTTTTATCAAGTTATTTTTTATTAAAAATGTTCAATTTGGAATAAAAATATGAAATATTTAGTCGAAAATGTAATTATTTCTTGAAACCGTTTCTCGTAATTAAAATGTTATTATTGAAAATATGGCGGAGGGGGGGGCCTCAAACAAATGTTAGCTTGGCGCCTCGGAATTGGTAAATCCGCCCCCGATCTTTTCTTATTTCGGTTTTAATCATTTTTTAATTTAATTCATTTTGAGTTTTTTGTCTTTTTTCATGTTTTCTGTTATTTTGTGCCCCCCCCCCAAGGGGATGTATCCCCACAGGTTGACAATTACTATAATAAATAATTCACAGTATGAAATAATATGGAAAGTTTGAGCAAATACACTTCACATCAAAATACGTGGCACCAAACAAAAGTTTAATAAAACTCTTGAATTACTAGTAAAATTGCGACCTTTCTTAAACAAGGAAAAATAGTAAAAACAAATGTGCGAAGAAGTAACAATTTATTTAAAAGAAAAGATTTAAACATTAAATACTGATGTTCACTTTATATAGGTACTGCGTATTTGTTTGGCTTTGTAACCTCATGCTCCTCCTGTTACAAAATTGTTAAAGGCATGGTATAGTTAGAGTCGCTCTATAATATTAAAAAATAAAAAGAGTTGAGACATGTACGATGCCGTACTTTAATTGGCTGGATCCAATGTCAAGAAGTACATGATCTTAATAGTCCAACAATTTTGGTGGCTGTTGGTAGCCTGCCGTTGTGAAATAATATGGCTGGGGAAATTACACTTTACTGTTTTGAATACAAAAATAATTCTATAATAATATAATATCAATTATTCCTAAAATTCAAACACCGAATTTATTGTTTTCATACTTTAAAAACGAAATATTTGTCACATACATATTCTGGTTGGAATTAATGAGATTAATTTGCTGCAATAAGTAGTTGAAGGTTTCCTTTACATTTAGCAGCGTAGGAAGAACGAAAAAAATTCGATCGCAAAAGAATAATTCTTATAAAAATTTAATTGTTCATTCGTTCACGAATTTTATTATTTAATTCTCTGGTTAAATATAGTTTCGATCGGGAGCGAATCATATTTGTTGAAAGTTAAAAATATTTATCGTTTGCGATTTTATTCGGGTATAAAGAAAAATGACCCACTAACTAAATATCATATTTTTCATCCTTTGTTAATAGAAGTAAAATCACTGGCTACAATGCATTTATCTGACCCAATATTAGGAAATTTTGGCTGCACGCACGCTGTCGAATTTTGTTATCGATTGATTTGTTTTCATCAAAAAAAATGTATTTATTATGTAATTAAAACAAGTGGAAGTATTTGTTTCTTTATCATAGAAAATATATTTGGTTATATTAAATTTATTCATTCGCGAGTGATAATTTCCTTACCCTAACAGTTAGTTTGTTAGCGAACTTGATAATTACGACAGGGTTTGTAGTAAATTCCACATTACACATTAAAAAAGGTTGGTACACAATTGTGTACAAAAAAAAATCAAATATCAATTATTCCTAACGTTCAAGTGCAGAATTTATTCTTTTCATCCAAACCGCGTAACGCTTTGGCGACCTATCGCGATTTGGGAACGTATGGAAATTTGTGTTAGAATTCGATTTTTTGTTATTACTGTCGTTTTTATAACTACACAACACGGATTCATACTGATATGTATATTTTATTATTAAATTAAAAATAGCATCAATCCAGGACATACAAACCGATGACTACGCATAATAATGCAGTGTGTAAATGAATGAATGAGTAAAGTGAATTTTCCTGAGTAAGTTGCAACATAATAGGGTTGTTAATGATTTTTTAAATTTTGACTCCCACCTTTCAGTGCTTTTTAAAAAAACTCTATTGTGGGTCAATGATGTTTAATGTCGTTTCAAATGATAAAATTAATTTTTCTAAGCAGGTTACACTACGCTAGGGTTGTTAGTTATATTTTTAAATTTTGACTCTCACCTATCAGTGCTTTTAAAACCCCTTAGACCCATTGCCAGTTGATGATATTTGAAGTGGTCACGTCTGCTCATGTCATATTTTTGACATCTGAGTAGGTCAATACTAAATTACATGCTTTCTAAATTCCAATTAACTTAGTTTTGAAATGAATCTGTTAAAAAAACCTTATTCAAATTGAAATTACTTGACGGTTATGTTCCAAACCAATACATTAATGCCTATAAATAGCATTGCCCAGCAAGACATTGAATGGGAACCATTTGAAATAAGCCAGAATTTGAAATCTTCCCAAATCTAATAAAAAAGTTTCTTCTTAAAAGATTCTCCCCTAAATGAGAAGTTTCTCACAGGTCAATTTGTGCAACTTTTTGGAATTTATTTACAAATCGATAGCAATACCTGGGACATTGAAAGGACGAGTGAATGGTTTGAAATCTGAGATAAAAGACCCAATGAATGGTTGACCTGAACTACCTTAAGAATATCTTAACTTATATTTAGTTCAAAAGATATCGGAATTAAAGAATTCCTTTATTTTAAAGTGGTCTTTTATAATTTTCTCCTTTTTTATGTTAACATAATTTTAATGAAGGTAAATAAAAATGCGTTGGTAAATAAAACAATGGAATTCATTCATCATTTATCTAAATAAATTATGCTGATTCATTATTTAGATTAATTTAAATAATGAAAAGATTAGCTTAATTGAAAAAAATCCAATATGTAAGTTTAGAAAAATTTTATATATACATACCTATAGTATCCTTATGCTTATTGCTGCTGAAGAAATTTTCAAATAATTCATATGCAAGTCTCCTGTCTCCTTAATAAACCAGTTAGGTTTTTTCTCACATTTTCATATCTATGGGATTATCTAAACACAAACACTGTGTTTCAAGTACCTGGAAGGAAAAGAGAAGAAGAATCATTTCATAACATTTTATTAAGGAAAGTTAAAGCAATTTGAAATTTTGTCAAGTCTTATTTTGTAATTTAAATATTACTTGAGGTTATTTAAAATAATCATCAAGGTGCGACTAGTAGTTTTAAAATACCAAAATGTCGCCGATGACACAACAAATAAATAAAACTATCAGTAAGCTAGCAGTATCGCTATTTAAAACACTATTATTCAAATAATCTAAAGTAAAATATCACATAAGATTGTAAAAAACAGTAGAATGAGTCACAGTTATGTTTTGAACTTTTTGTTGCCTAATGTATCATTATTTATTCCAATTTCCGATAATTCTTGTAGAATTACCAGAACATCTTTAAGGTTAGCACATTATAGAAAAGGAAGGATTACTAAAAGAAACAAACAATATTTTTAATCTTGATCATTATTACAATATATTGTTGAATTAAAAGCAAAGCTAAGAAAAAATAAAAGAAAAAATAAATAATAGCAAATGGAAACAATTCTTAATGCAATAAAAGGAAATATCATTTATTTACTGAATTATTAATGATAAAATTATACACTACCAGTTTGTAAAAATCATGGATTGTAAAAACAGCTATATTGAATTCATCTGGTCAACAACATTGTATTTAACTGTTTTTTACAAAAAAAAAAGTTATCAAAGAATGATTTCATGCAGAATATGTCTTAAGGCTGATTTTCACTATACGGCAGGCTACCAACAGTCCCCGGACCGACAAAACATTGTTCTGTACATTTTATATGAAGGTATTCACATCAACCATCACAGGCACGGACCGTCGCGACCATATAAAATGTACAGTACAATGTTTTGTCGGTCCGGTGACTGCTGGTAGCCTGCCGTATAGTGAGAATCAGCCTTTAATCGATTAATTGTGGCATTGTATGACTCCACAACTCCGGCCGTTTCTTACGAACTCGCTCTCGCAGTGTTGCCAAAACTTTCAAATGGTAAGTTTGGTTTACAGTTTGACCCTGTGTCACCCATTCAGTCATCACGATGCCGTTGATGTCGAAAAAAACGATTAGCATGGCTTTAAATTTTGATTTCGACATCCTTGCTTTTTTCATTCTTGGCGATGCAGGAGTTTTCCAGTGCATGGATTGCTGCTTAGTTTCAACATCGTATTGGAGTATCCATGTTTCATCGCAAGTGATGATGTTTTCCATCAATTCAGGCTCTTCATCTAACCTCTCAAGAAAATCTGAGCAAATCAGTTGACGGACGAGCTTTTGTTCATAGATCAAATTTTTAGGACCAATTTCGCAGAAACTTTCTTCATGTTCAACTCGTCATGTAAAATTTTTCTGACAGTTTCTTTATCGGCGTTTACAGTCTCGGCAATCATCCGAATGCTCATACGACGATCTCCGCGCACAATTTCATTGATTTTGGTCACTGTTTGCGGAGTTGAAACAAAGACAGGTCGACCTGCACGTTTGTCATTTTCGGTGCTCTCTCGACCTTCAGACAACCTTTTATACCATTCGAAAACACGCGCACGAGATAGAAAATTCTCACCATAGACCTCTTTTAACAACTTATAGCACTCAGTCGGAGTTTTTTTTTAATTTAACGAGAAATTTCTCATTGATCCGTTGCTCGGTGTTTTTCGTCACACATTTTTATCGGCACGAGAAAAAACACGTTCGTTTCTAACCTCTATAGAAAAAATACTACTACAGCGACAAAAACGTGTTTTCGTATGCTACGTGTACTATGCCAGCATAGTAGACACTTCCAGCTATCCAACGCTGCATTCGTTTTTCCCCCTACCCCTCTAGGACGTTCTTCTGTGCGCGCAGTCTCGTTATTTAATATCCAGACCTCGTATAATTATAAATTTAAAATCTTGGTTGAATAGATGAAAAATAGCCCATCATTAAAATCATGAGTACTTTATCTCACCAGCAATTGTTCCAAACTCTACAAATACTGTTCTACATGTTTTTGAATGGCCTTTTAATAATACTCAGTTTTATAAAGAAACTTTATATAACGATAAATTGATTGAATAAACCAAATCTAATTTACTTGGCGTTTATGAAAATTGTGTTGATGAGGTTGCTATTTCTGTCATTGTGATTAACATTTAAAAGAAAGACAAAAATAGTGATCTGATTGATCCAGTTTAATTTTTGTAAAAGCCCTATAAGTAAAATGTAAATGTAACACAATACTAGTAAATATTATCTAGAAGCACATGCAACAAAATTTTTGATAAAAATAAAAGATTATGTTTATTTTTTTTACAATACAATCTCTAGCTTTTAATCAACATATACCATGCCCCAAGAATATCGAAAACATTTATATTTGATACATCATAACGACATACGCAGTCAAATAGTCATTCATTCTGAAAATTACACGATCAGTTCGAAAAGATTTTAAGTATAAGCTCTGATTTATTATTACAGCGCGTAAATGAATAACTGTGACACCTAACTTCATTTCAGGTTTCCCAAACCTTATGGATTATAGTCCCTTCCAATGAAGGTTCTGATCCTTTTTTTGATGTGGTTTTCAGTTATCTTCTCCCTTTCCTTTCTATTTTTGCATTCTGTTCTCCAATTCTTAATGTCTAACATTTTTATGTCCTCCATGACTTCGTCCCACTATCTATTTCTTGGCCTATCTCTGCTTCTAATTCTGCACGATGTCCACTATGTAACTCATTTTTCATCCTACTTCTTTTACTTTGTATTCAATCTTTGGGTCTTTTTTATTTTTTCTATTCTCCTTTTTTCTTCCTAGTTGTTTAATCCATTTTTGGGGTTTCTTTTATCTCTTCTAACTGTGTTTGCACCTCTATATTCTTGCACTCTTTACATCTTTAACTTTGTTTTTTAGTACTAGAACGTGGTCAATGTAGTTTCTATATGAATGCCTCCATGTCACTTTTATGTATTTTTGGATGTTGCAACTTGGTTCTGATAACATATTAAGCCAGGGACTGGAAGGGTCTCTCACTCCCAAAAATTATGTACACCTATTGCTGCTTTACGGCAATAACTGTCTTTATTCCCGAATTCTCACTTGTTATTTCCGTATTTATTCCTTTATTTTTGTTTGTATTGCTGTATTCCCGTCTCTATTTCCGTATTGCCATATTTATTTTCGTATGGCCGTATTTATTTCTGTATTGCTGCATTAATTTCCCTATTGCCATGTTTATTTCGGTATTCTATGCATGATTTTAGCAGTGGGTGTATTTGAATGAAAGGTATTTTATTGTTATTGGTTTTATTGATAATTTTGCAAAATGTCTACTGTCTACTAAGAAAAATGTAAACAAAATTCCTCGCAAATAAAAAATGATCTGTAAAAATAGTTTTTTATTCAATCATAATATATGTACATTACATTTTTAAGTGCTGTTAAAATAACTGAATACGTGAAAAGAAGAAAAATAAATATATCATCAAACAGATCCACTCTAAGATATACAAAAAAAGACACATTAAAATAAATAACAAAAATTAACTTGAAAAGTGAGAATCCCAATGCACGACAGTAAATAAAATTCAAAAAGAATCTAAATAACTGATAAGTTTTAATTAAAATAGAAACTCCTTCAAATCTTTTTCAAGTCTTTTGTATAACCTGTTAATTGAGACCCCATTCGAACGACTGATTTTGAATGGGCAAATTCCAGTAAAATTTACAAGATCATAAAATATAAATTCCGAATCTACTTTCTGAATGTCGTCTTCCTCCGGGTGTATGAAGTTTTCCAAATCTTCTTTCAAGAATTCTTCTTTATCAATATCCAAGATTCGTCCATGTACCATAGGGTGTCGTAAAATATTGCATAATATTTTTCTAATTTCAGCTTTATCTTCCATTTTGTTTCTTGCATGTTTCCTTCCTCTAAGTCTGATTTTTCTTATTCAAAAAATTCTGATTCTGATGCAAATGAAATTGCTTCAAGGGATTCGCTTGATTTTGCTGTAAGTGAACAATCGATCTCGAGCGTATAGAAATGCATTGATTACAAATAACACTTTTAAAAATATAAATAATTAAAAACTCGCAAAACTAACATACCTGGCAAATCTACAATCTACAAATCACAAAACCTTTAACTTGGAATTGCGTAGATCGGCCCAGTAGAACTATCAAACGAAGCGCAACAAAAATAAACCTTGTATTTTAAATAGGTATAAAGTATTTTAAATTTATAGTATAAAAATCTAAAGAAAATATAATATCAAAGCGGTCTTGTAGGTTTGTCTATACATCAGAACAATTCGAATATTAAACACTCAATGATGGAAGGCTAGACTGCACGGGCTGCAGCTTACATGCCCTAGCTATTTCTAACATTTGTAATTAATTTACTGTAGCACTTTTAAATAGTGGCCGCGTTTAAATATAGAAATGATGAGAATAAAATCTAGAGATCTTGTTTAACAGATTTCTTGAACACGTTTATTAGTATTTTAAAAACATGACTGATTAAAAATATGTGTTTGAAATCGGCAGTCTAATATTCCGTACTGTACGTTTTTATGCAAGTTGAAACTGTTATTTCAAACCAAAATTGTTTAGTTACAAGAATTATTAATAAATAAGTATGTAGTATGTTTATAACATAAATTTACCGAATTTTGTTGCAAATAATATTTTATAGATACGTTTATTGCACTTTTTATAGTTATTTACGTAGTAAACTAACCTAAAAATTAAATACTGTTGTTTTAGATTTTTTATAACTTCACAGTTTCAGAAAATAATTATTCTTATTCTCTTATCAAATACATGTATGTGGTAATCTTAGTACTATTTACCTATTTTGAATTGATTTATGTTTACTATTTTAAGATTTTTATATTTTTTTGAGTATTATAAACACTGAAATATAAAATTACAACTGCTAGAAACAGCTACAGCTCATATCGGCGACTTCAACCCCTAGATGCTAGTGATGGAAATGGTTTGTCTATTAAGCGCAATTCCAAAAGTTTACACGCTGGGAACTAATAAGAGGGTGCTGCAAGTGGATGGCTTTTCTCGAGCGTCTCAAAATATTTTTTTTAATTTGTGGATTTAAAAATATAAAAATTAGAAAATTAAGGGGGCTTCCAGTCAATGACGTCATAGGCCCCACAGTAGTAAACTAAAAAATTAAAATTGATGTCCATAAAATCCGCAAGGAAAAAAAATAAAATTGATGTGTCCGAACTTTTCTTCCAAACAATGATAATACAAAAAATATGAATTTTATTCCTTACTTTATTTACACACTGAACAGTATAAGGAAATCCTTTAATCAATTAGCCTTTTAACCGTCATATATTGATGAGGTAAGAGTCAAATCACGATTCTTAGAAACGGTGAATGATTTTCAATGTTCAAACAAAAAATAATTACTTGCCGTCATTATTTTTCCGCGCACACTACAACATATACCCGCTTCTTCAGAAGATCACCTAGATTTTTTAGCGCGTTTGAGATAAAATGCGTAATAATGGAAATTGAGAAGAATGGACGTGTTATTCCTATTGCCGAGTTTATTTCTCAGTATTGCCGCGTATTCCCCATTTATTGCCGAGTATTCTCTCTTTATTGCCGCTTATTCCTGCGTATTCCCGTTTATTTCTGTTTATTGCCGCTTATTTCTTTGTATTCCCGCTTATTTCTCATATTGCCGAGTATTACTCATTATTTCCTACTCATAGCAATTTATTCTCGAGAAACTGTACACCTATTGCTGAGAGTGAGAGACCCCTCGCAGGGACTCTGCTAGTTGATACATTCTTCTTTTGTCTCATTTCATTATGATATGTTATTCTTTCCTATAGTCTCTCTAAACTCCTGTCTTCCTGTTTATTCAGTATCGAAATATTCTTTCCATATTGTTACAAAATATTTAGTTTTGCTGTCGTGGGGGTAGCAAAAAGGTAATCCACTCGTCCATACTCGTCGAGTGGTTGTGGGTAAATAAACAAGAAAAATATAATAAAGAAATCTTTAGCATGTGCCAGGACCTGGCACATGCTAATCTAATACGAGATCTAATCGAGTAGTATGCTGATAAATATACTATAATGAATAACGAATAATAATCTTTAATAATGTACATGTAACTTTTCTTTAACATGCCTAATAATAATAATAATAATAATAAATTTTGTTAGTGTTTGTAATTACTATGTAGATAAATCTTAAGTAGGTCTTATCTTATATAAATAGGAATTAGTATATAGGTATAATATTTAATAAATTGTATTAGATAAAGAACTCACATGTAAATAATAACATATAAACATATAACCAACAAAATAATCACAGATAATAGGTACTTTTTTTTAAGAAACGATACCTGGCCAGACTATTCATTAAGTAAACTTGTACTTCCTATTCAATTATATTAAAAAAGTTTGCATTCGAAATTTTCTATTTCATTTATTAACAGGTACTATTAATTTTAAATAGTAGCCTTCCTAAAGACCTAAGCAAAATGTTTTTACTTAAAAATTCATATTTACGTATGGTCTTGATCACGTTAACAATTAACAAGCAGTCGCTTTCAAGAGGTAACGGGTAAAGAAAGTTTTGATAGTTTTTGTAAAGACAGTATTAGGCTTTTATAATTGTTTAGTGATTTCACTACATCATTTCTAAATGTGTTCCCTTTGGCTTATTCCAGTTTATTGAGTGGTCATAAATATCTATTTATGACCACTCAATAAACTGGAAATAATAAAAAGTTGTAGGTGCAATACCAGGTATTATTTTCTAGGAAAAAGCAAAGTGGTTTACAAGAATGAATAAGTTTAAAACTTTGTTTATTTCGAACCTTATTTCGGCCAATCAAAAAGAACGTTCGTAAAAATTGGTATTTTTCGCACCCTCCTCCCCAACGTTCGTTTTCGCTTGCAAACTTCCCTCCCTCAAACGTTAGCGATTCATACCCCAACCCCCCCCCCTCCAAATGATGAGTAAATGGAAATTCAGCAATTGAACACATTTTTTGTCATTTAACTCAGTTAAATTAGAGCGTGACTTGGAATGCAGTTTACATACTCGCCCTGGTGATTTCTGTGATCTACATTCTTCATTTTATGGTTCAGGCATAATTATGAAAACCCTTATTAGGAAAACCCTGAATCATTTGTATTTTCAAATTCGAAAATACGAGATTTTATTAAAACGTGTATTATCCCCAATGACCTGGATTAAGGAATAAGAAGATTAAGAGATTATTTCTATTTTAAATACATATTTATCAAACATACCTACAAATGCTTGTTTTGATTTTAATAGCTAAGTGGATTAGTTCTAAATGATACGAGAACAAAACGAACGCTCGTTTTATTTTGACTCCCTCCCACCCTGTCGTTCGTTACCGTTCGTTTTGAATGAACCCCCCCCTTTAGCGAACGTTCTTTTTGAACAGCCCCAAATGAATTTTTGAAACAATACTTGCTTGGCTGAATCATCCGCATATCCAAGAAAAATGTTGTGTAAAAGCTATGAATGACTTATCGACAAACAATACAACACTAAATAGAAAAGGTTTTGCCATAAAGAAGAGAGAAAACAGGGAAAGAATTTATTTATTTACTGTGCTTTGCATTAAAATAGTTACTATTTTCCAATGGGAGCTTTTGGCGGAAAGTGATTTAGACGATTATCGGAAGCGATTTTAAAAGCGAAGATTTTGATACTTGTGTTAGGTACCTACATAAAATTACTATCCGGAATTCCCGGGACTGTTAAAATAAAAGTTTCAATTCTCAAAAAAAAAATTATAGACTCGAGGTCTCTTAAGCTGGCTCAGCCAAACTAGCACAACACGAAAAGAAATAAATAACGATTTAGTGCTAATTAATTGCGCTAAATAAAAATGTATTGCTGTTTTTTTTTTATAGAAACCATGGCTGACCTGGCAAAAACTGCATGCTGGCTCAATAAAAAAAAAGGAAATACGTATTTTTTGATTTAAAGAGAAGCAATTGCTGATTGCGATAAATAAAAATGTATAGCTCTTATTTAAAAGACGAAAACCACACCTGAATTGGCAAAATCATATGCTGGCTCAACCAAACAAAAACAAAAGAAAATACATACTGATTTGGCGATAAGAGTGGAAATAAGAGTTATACATTTTTATTTAGCACGATCAATTAGCAATTAATCAGCAATGAATCCTCATTAAATAAAAAAATACGTATTTTCTTTTTTTTTGATTGAGGCAGCCATACGGTTTGAGCCAGCCATATGATTTTTGCCAGCTCAGTCATAGTTTCTTTTAAAAAAAAGCAGAGCAATAAATTTTTATTTAGCGCAATTAATTAGCACTAAATCATTATATATTTCTTTTTGTGTTGTGCTATTTTGACTGAGCCAGCTTAAGAGACCTAGAGACTCGGACACACTATATAGTCTACATCCCAAGCGGGATATTGCCAGTGTTCCCCAGTACATCCAGTGCAACCCTTCTACAGCATGTTTCGGTAGAGGGTGTTGCTAAAAAATCGGTAGATTTATGTAAAATAGGTATTTTTATCATTATATTTTTTTGCATGCAATAATGCTATTATGCGGATTTAGTATTTAATTTGTTTTAATTAAATTAACTGCTGAAAAAATTCTTTCAACATTCGGTGATGAATGGGGAAGACAAAGTAAAAACGAAACAAATTTTCCTCAAGTAGGGAACATGAATGAACCATCCGTCCCCATAGCTTCGTAGTTTGTGTTCTTATGGTGGCAGAGTGCAAACGCAATTCAACAAATTAGATAGGTAGATCGGTAGGTAAAAGTAAAATTCTGTAGATCTAACAAAAATCGGTAGGGTTGGCAACACTGGATATTGCATGCTTTGCTTTTTTGATATAGATTAAATCCAAGGTTATCAGCACCCAGATGGGTTTCACTTAGATTTTATTTTACTATAATTCACTTCAATACATATCTTTATCACAAAATTCATCTATGTACTTGATTAGACACCATGTTTCAGCTTCAAAAGTGATTACTGGTTTTATGATCATCATATACATCTTTAATTCCTCTTTAATTTTTCAAGATCCCAAACTTACAATGCTTATAAACATTAGCTTAGAAAAAGTTAATGAGGGTAAAGTGAAGGGCTTACCAATTTAGGGGATTATTTCAAAAATAAATTATCTGCCAATCAATAGTCATTAATCAATCCGAAGTTATAGGTCTTATCAACATGGTTTGTTATTTAATTTCATACTTTTACTCACAAGGGCCAATTTAGGGGAGAATTCCAAAAATGGGTTATGCGACAATGATTAATACATAATTAATCCAAAATTATGATATAGTGTTTTCCTGAATTTCATCGCTTTTAATTTTGTGGTATTATTCATATGGGGTAGTTGTCTATTTAGGGGTGAATTTCGAAAATGTATTATATGCTAGTGAATAGTCTTTAATCAGTACAAAATTATAGCCTAGTTTAAAATGATTTATTATTTAAATTTATATGGCGGGGGTGCTAGCTTGAGCTCAAATCAGCACTCCCACTCTTAACATTTTCATTTCTGAAGAATAGGAGTTGGTCCAAAATTTTTTGAGCTGGCCCAAAATTAGTCCAAAATTATGGCACTAAATTTTTTGAAATTCAACAAAGTGGGGGGGTGCTAACTTTACTGACGTCAGAAACGTGATTAAAAAATGGTGATAACAAGCTGGGAGCAAGTCTTATTTCCAATACTTTGTTTGATATTGCAATTACGGATGCAACCTTCGTATTGATTTCTATCGGATTCTTTGCAGAGGAGGCTGAGAAACATTTTGTTGATTCTAGGTCGATTGAAAACCCAGAAGAGTTGATTTTCTACATCATTAGAGAAATGAGAATAGAAGTCTAACTAAAGTCTGTGTGATGCTGACTATGCACTTAATCTGTGAATTATTTTCTTCTCTTCTTATTTTTGGTTCAATTTCCATCCGTTTTTGTTTTTTATCTTGTAGAGAATATACTTAGTGAAAAATGGAGATATTACATGGGTAGCAGTCTAAGTCGAACAGAACGTACATCACTAATATAGAGATGTCGAACAGAATAACTATGCTAGTGCCAGATTGTTCGATTCGGGATATAATGGAAAGCAATCCAACACAATCCAAAACCAAAATGACACTTCAAACACAAGTCGCTAAAATACGATAAAATCGAAAATTAACTTTGAAAATATTAGCTTATATTATATTCGTAAGCAGTAAATCGATGTAAAATTCATAAAGTTATAAAAATCTCTGTATTTATACATATTTAATAATACCATTTAATTTTTAGATGCTACTTATGTAATTCAAATATTCTGGTTTTAAACATTATATTTAGTGCAGACTTAACAACTTTCACCTTGTGTATTTCAAGTTTTATTTTCGAACATTTTTATAAGAAAATTATTAAAAAGATATAGGAAATATTATTAAATAAATTTTCTAAATTCTTTAAATTCTTGATATAATAAAAAAGATAATAATAAAGATATAATTGTGAAGACGGAAAATTTCCATAAAAAAATCAAATTATTATTAATTTACCTTATTTGTATAATATGTTATTATTATTTCGTTAAAAGAATAACTAATAAGTAGCATATTTATAAATTAAATGCACGAGGAAAAAATTCAAGGTCTGCTTGTAATGCAAATAAGAAAGTTGACGTCACTGTCGTTGAAAAGCGGAAACAACATAAAATTTACCAAAAAGTTCATCTGTTATTTTGCTTTGTTGGTAAGAAGTACTAAAAAAGTAAAATATAAAAAAAAACTAAAAATTGCTTTTTAATCTTTTGGTACAGAATGGCCTTATTTTATACAGAATAGGAATTTTTTTAAATTTTACTTTATTGGGTGGTAATCATGAGAACGGAAGTCCTATGAAGTCAAAATGAAACAGAACTATCTCTTATTATGGTTCGTATTAAATTTATTATATTAGAAGTATGACACATACTAATGTAAAAGGAAACAATTTATGTAGATTTATTTATTAGATAAACTTCCTTTGCAAATTAGAATCTTCATGTATACAAATGAGAATTGCGCAAAGGGTGGCTTACAATACCAAACATGCATCATTATTCCAAGACATTACTACAATTGATTAATTTAAAGCTAAACAAAAAATACTATAATACACAGTGGACTTATCTCTTAATGGAATAATAAAGGGAGATATGTATATAAAAGGAAATGCCACTTATTTAACTAATTACATAAATTGCATTTATTACATTCAGAGATATTTCGATTTTGTTTTAGTATATTTTGTTTTTCTTTAAACTAACAACTTTAGTGATAATCCAGTGGCGGCTCGTGACTTCCTAGGAAGGTGAGGCTCAAAAAACTCCTGCTGCAAAACCCAATTTAATCTGTGGGCGGTGCAATGTGTAAATAATGCTAATGGTGCACCAGATCCAATTTCAGGCAGTTTAGCTCTCCGGCCATAACGCTAACATCATCGTAACATTGAGTAACTAATTTTTGTTTAAAATTAAACGGTTATAAAACGTTAGCTATTTGATCAAATAATGCATTTGCAGTTCTATCAGCACTTACGTCAAAAACCCTAAAAATCGTTCTTTTAAATTTCCATTATTTACAAAAAGTAATGGAGCATTGTGATTTTTCACAAATGTCTGTTATATCATCAGCAATTATTGCAAAATAATTTGCATTATTAATTTCACTGTCAATAGATACTCTTAAATAATTATCGCAACAAGAAATTAATTGATTTTGAATAGTTTTTGACTGACCAGTAAAAATGTTTTTAACTTCTTCAGCATGTTCACTAATTTCTACATTGAGCTTAATCAAGCACTCAAATATTTATTTAAAATTGCCACGATTATCTAAAGTAGTCAATTCATCATAGCCCCGAAATGGCAATTTCTGACTGCCTAATAAAATTGTAACGTCAATTAAATAACATATAAGTTGCCGATTTTTTTTACATTCTCATTGTATAAAATTGTATTTAAATATGCGTGTTCTTGCAAAGCTTCTATAACTGTAGAACCATTACGTTCAATACGCTTAAGACCTAAAAATTTTTTAATACGTCCTTTTGAATCGTTATATTTTTTACGCATCTGGAAAATGTTTTTAATATTTTAATCATTATAGCCTGTACTGTTTTAACCAAACATTTTTAACAGTTCTCAATAATTACTGCCACAAATCCACTTATGCATTGCATATAAAATATGAAAAGCCCGTTTTTGTAATTTGTCAGCAGACATAACATCGGATTTTAGCATCGGACGTTGCTCTAAAATGTGTTGCTATTCTATTTCATTTCATTACGCCTTAAAAATGGTGTTTCTAGTAAACACATCACGCGATCATATTGTGGATCATTTCCTTGCATATAAAACAAAAATTTGTTACTAACTGCTTAATTAAAATAACCGACTTTTTTCACTACTATTCCTAACTGTTCCCGTGAATACCTTATAAAAGCACCTTATACTATAGCACACAAGTTAATCACGTTAAAATACGATTTTCAAAAGTAAAACAAAACACGAAAGAAATCGTCTTCGGTAGTATTCGGACGGAGGTCGCGACGATAAAATAACATATGTACGAATCCCGATCTTTCATTCTTCACGAAGCTGTGAAATTTCAGCCTCAGTTCTGCCTATAGGAAGAGTATACGATCGATAATCAAGCCGCAGCGCTGTAACGAGCCAGCCAATGCATACAGATGCAGGAACTGAAGCTTGAAATTTTGAGCCTCACCATTCTATTCCCATTATAGTTGCGCTGCGTTGGGTATGCGCATTTAATACATTTTATTATAAAATAAGCTTATTTATATTATATTAAATTCAGTATTTTTAATCTAGCAAGTATTGATAGATAAATTTATTAACATAGTAATAAAAAAATAATTGACAGTAAAATATTTAGATTTTATTTAGTAATTTTGGTTTCGTTAGATGAGACTCAGCCTCACTCGGCGAGCCGCGCCTGTTATAATCACTGTTTCTTTATCTTATCTGTTTCTTTGTAGCAGTCTGTCCTTTTCAATAAGTCGCCAGTCTTAATTCCTTATATAAAAATTGTTTGTTTCTTGCTTAAATAGACATTCTTCCTGTATTTCGACGACGATGTTTAATGCACATTTTGCCTAACTGCTTCAAAAAATACGAAGATCTTTGTGTATATCTGAAGCAGAAAATCAGCCATATTGTTTAGAATCTTCCTTTACACCCTAGCCAAAGTGCCAGTAATTACAGTGAACAAATGTGCAGCAGTGGTTTTCTATTCACAAAGAGTAGACAAAGTTTGCTTAAAAAAAATTTTACTGTTCATTTTGGACTCGATTTATTTTTTGTGTTATACATATTGTAACGAATAGTAAGCCAACATATGACGTCATCGAACATTCTAGATGTATGAGTCATCAACTGTATGACTCATCAATAACACCTGCATGTATGACTCATCATCACCTGCGTGTATGACTCATCGACGCGACTTATCGACGTGACTCAACAACAGCTGCATGTATGATTCATCGGTTATGTTATGTTCTAGAACTTATAAAAGATATAAATTGAGGTCGCTGGTAGAAGGAGTTCAGTCAATGTTTGGCCGGCATAGTGAAATGTACTCTGAATAATTAGTTAATAATTGTTCTAATACATAAATAGTTTTCATATAAATAGTCCTCAAATAAATTTGTAAATACCTAGCATTTAGATAATAGTTCGTTAAATAGTTTATAGTTATAGTGTTTTTAATTAAGTGCATTGTAAATAATCTTTTCTTTATTACTAGACGATTTAAACAGCATTTTTGTTATTATTTTAAAAAGAACGTTACAGTGGTGTTACAGGTGTAGAGTTTTAAAATAAATAAAATCGCGTAATAAACAAAGTGCTGTGAGAATAAACTGTTAGTGTTAAAAACAATTTCAACGAACAATTAAAATGGCGATGAAATTGTTAAAAGATCTCAAATTAATAGACTTAAAACACGAACTTGGAGAACGAGATTTGGACACAACGGGCCTTACAAGCGTGTTAATAAATCGGCTAAGAAAATGGCTTTTGGAACAGAAAGAAGACCCTGAAAGTTTCCTCTTCGAAATACTTGGACCCGCAATTGATACTAATTTGTTGTTAAGTAAAATGGAAGAGCATTCTAGAAAGCTAATGGATAATAGTAAAGCACTGGAAGAAAAAGTTTTTGAAAATTCTAGAATGCTTAAAGAAGAATTACTAGAAAATGCCGAAGAAAATGTTAGAATGCTAAAGGAAGAAATACTGGAGAATTTCAGGAAATCCAAAGAAAACTCTAGAAGGCTTAAAGAAGAATTACTAGAAAAGTCCGAAGAAAATTCTAGAAGGCTTAAAGGAGAATTGCTGGACAATGTCAAAGCGTTAGAAGATAAAGTTTGCGAAGAATTGTTGGAAAATTCCAACGCGTTAAGATTATTAGAAATTAAATTGGAGAAACAGGATAGAGTAATAAAGTTGGTAGAAGAGAAGATAGCCCAAATGCAATTACCACCAACAACTGAGAAAGATAGCGTAACTAAAATGTTGGAAGATAGAATGAGTCAACTACGGTTTCCCTCAACTTATGAGGGGCCGGTTAATGAAGTAAAGAAACAATTTAAAGAAGAAAAAGGTCCTGCCGTAGGGATAAAAGTAAAACCACCCACGTTCGATGGAAAGATACCTTGGTCCACCTACTACAAACAATTTAAGGCGGCCGCTGGGGTCAACGGATGGACAGGCAAGGAAAAGACCGTTTATTTAACTGTGGCTTTGCGTGGAGACGCGTTGAACGTCCTGCAAACAAGAACAACTGATGATGCGCTTGCTCACGCCTTAGAATTTGAAGCCGCAAAACAAGCGTCCCGAGGTCACGGGCGTGTTCGGGCCGTTGTGGAAGAAGAAGAAGGTTCGAAAGATCACCTAGAGGAGTTAGTACTGAGAGTTCTTCGGAAGGAAGAAAGTCGTAAGAAGAATCTTCAAGAAGTTCGAGGGCCCCGTTGTTGGAATTGCGGAGAACAAGGGCACATACGACGTCGTTTCCCTAAACTAAAACAAGTTCAGTAGTCGGAAAAGTAAAAAAGGTCGACGAGAGGGGGCGAACGTTGACCTTGAGTGGAGATGCCCCGAAGATCACCATCCATGCCGTAACATCAAAGAATAGTACCAGTAGTTTGTTCGTAGATGGAAAAATTGCTAATCGAACTGTTCCACTACTTATCGATACGGGGGTGACAAAATCCATCATACGCCCTAACGTTCTACGAACAAGTATGAAGCTGTTACAGACAACTACTCAACTCCGTACAGCAACAGGTGAAGTGATACCAACACGCGGAGTGGTGAAGATGAAGATTGGCATTGGAAGTGAAGAACGTGATCATGAGGGGCTAGTAGCCGACATCACTGACGATTTCATCTTGGGAATGGACCTCCTGAGAAAATTTGGTTTTACACTGGACTTGAAGGAGGGTGTTTTGAAGGTTGGTAACGAAGAACTTCCTTTGCATCCACGAGAAGACCCTGTCGTAAGGCTGTTGCTGACAGAAGATGTGATTCAGGTAGGATGTGTGCGAATGATGGAGCTTGTCTGTGATAAGAAGATCCATAGTGGCATACTGGTGGGAAAAGCGCTGATCAAGGTTGGAAAGACAGTACCGGTGAGGCTTATTAACATTAATATGGATCCGGTGACATTAAAGGAAAGCACCCTTGTGGGACAGTGTGTGCCAGTATTCCGAGTAGTCAGGTGTATGGCTGATGTTCCAAAACCAATGCCCAAAGACTATGGTGGAAAATTAGTGGATATGATTACTAGTTCGTGCGAAGACCTTAACAGAACGGAAGTGAAAGAGGTACAGTGTTTGGTTCACCGATACCAAGATATCTTCGCTCTTGACGATACCCCGAAGGAACGAACCAATATTGTGCGACATAAAATCAATACAGGGAACTCTAGGCCAGTCCGACAGCAACCGAGACGTCTACCTCTAGCAAGGCGAGCAGAAGCCGAGAAAATTATTACCGATATGGAAGAACAAGGTGTCATCGAGCCATCCAGCAGTCTATGGGCATCACCGGTGGTCTTGGTCAGTAAGAAGGACGGGTCAACGAGATTTTGTGTGGACTATCGGCAGCTCAATAACGTGCCCAAGAAAGACAGCTATCCCTTACCACGCATCGACGACACGTTAGATACCCTGTCTGGTTCACGATGGTTTTCGACTCTGGACTTAAAGAGTGGTTATTGGCAAGTTGAAATGGAACCTGAAGACCGGGAGAAGACAGCGTTTACTATTGGTTCCGGACTATGGCAGTTTACGGTTATGCCTTTCGGTCTATGTAACGCTCCGGCCACTTTTGAGCGTCTAATGGAGACCATCCTGAGAGGGCTGTCGTGGAAGACTTGCCTGGTATACCTAGATGATGTGATTGTAGTCGGAAAATCATTCAGCGAACATTTGAAAAATCTAGAGGAAGTGTTCCGAAGACTACGTGGAGCTAATCTGAAACTGAGTCCGAAAAAGTGCCACATATTCAGAAAGGAAGTGAAATACCTCGGGCACGTCGTATCACAAAATGGAGTGGCAGCCGATCCCGATAAAATGCATGCAGTCCAAGAGTGGCCAACACCGAGAGATAAACACCAAGTTCGTAGTTTTCTTGGATTGTGTACCTACTACAGGCGTTTTGTCCCTGGGTTTGCCAATATAGCAAAGCCTCTGACAAGATTAACTGAAGATGGGCGCGAGTATGTTTGGAGTGGAGAATGCGAAACGGCTTTCCAACAGTTGAAGCGTACCTTGACAACAGCACCAATATTGAGCTATCCACGGACAGAAGGGAAATTCATACTTGACACAGATGCAAGTAATCTGGCCATTGGGGGTGTACTTTCTCAAATACAGGATGAACAAGAGAAGGTCATCGGCTATTTTAGTAAGGTTTTGTCGAAAGCCGAAAGGAATTATTGTGTGACCAGAAAAGAATTATTATTGAATTAAGTCCGTTGAGCATTTCTACAAATACTTGTACGGACGGAAGTTTATATTGAGGACGGACCATGCTGCGTTGAAATGGCCCTTACAATTCCGCAATCCGGAAGGCCAGGTCGCAAGGTGGATCAAACGATTACAAGGATACGACTTTGACACGGAACATCGAGCGGGCACTAGTCATCGAAATGCCGATGCTCTTTCAAGAAGACCCTGTCCGACGGATTGCCGTCATTGTTCTCGTTTGGAAGAGAAGGTTTGCCAAGTATTAAGAACTACCATCGTCAACGACAATTGGTTCCCGGAAGAATTGCAACGACAGCAGGAGGCTGATCCCGAATTGAAAATGGTACTAGAATGGAAGCGCGTGGGAGAAAGGCCTGCCTAGGAGGCCGTCAGCCATTTCAACAGAACCCAAAAAGCATATTGGGCCCAATGGGAGTCCTTGAAGGTGGAAGACGATCTCTAAAGCGAGTACTAGAGAGTGAAGATGGCACCACCATTAGGTCTCAGTTCGTGGTTCCAAGGAGCCGAGTGGCTACAGTATTGCGACATCTCCATGACGGTGCCTCAGGAGGACACTTCGGTGTGAAGAAGACTTTGGAGAAAGTTAGGGAGCGTTTTTATTGGGTCAATTGTAAAGAAGATGTGAAAGTGTGGTGCCGGAAATGCGAACTATGTGCCACTGGTAACGAACCCTTGGGGAAACGGAAGAGCACCTATGAGGCAGTACAATGTGGGTAGTCCTCTGGAAAGAATAGCTATAGATATTGCCGGACCATTTCCCGAAACCGACAATGAGAATACATATATCTTAGTGGCAATGGACTATTTTACCAAATGGCCAGAAGCATATGCCCTACCAAACCAGGAAACCAAACCTGTTGCTGACGTACTAGTCAAAGAGTTTTTCAGTCGCTTCGGAGTGCCCATGGAGCTGCATTCGGATCAAGGCCGCAATTTTGAGTCTGTACTCTTTGGAGAAGTCTGTCGATTGTTGGGCATTCGCAAGACTCGGACCACACCGTTACATCCGCAGTCCGATGGAATGGTAGAACGCATGATTCGGACAATGGGCAAATATTTGGCCAAGGTCGTCTCCGATCATCAACGAGACTGGGACCAATACCTGCATCTGTTCCTGATGGCTTATCGTGCATCGGTCCACGAAACAACCGGTGAGTCACCAGCGTCTGTGATGTTTGGACTCGAGTTACGGTTACCGTGTGATCTGGAATTTGGATCTCCACCTATAAAGCAGGAGGTAGCCGGGAATGATTATGTCATCAACTTAAAGAAGTTGGAGGATATTCACGACCAAACCCGAAACAATAGTCGAATCGCGAGTGACCGGATGAAGACTACGTACGATGTGAGAGCCCAAGGAGGGTTTCAACCTGGAAAGCTTGTCTGGTTATACAACCCGCAAAGACGTCGTGGCTATTCTCCAAAGTTACAGCGAAATTGGGAGGGCCCATACCAGATGAAGAAACGAATAAATGACTTGATTTATCGCATCCAAAAATTGCCAAGAAGGAAACCAAAGGTGGTACACTCCAATCGTCTGGCGCACTATGAGGGAAACAATAACGTAGTCCCGGATCGAGAAGATGATGCTGAAGTGGCTGTCAATACCGTAAGGCCTGAAGATGATCAGCCAACCTTTGGAGAATTTATGGCTGCGTTTTCCGGAACTAGAAAAGCCCGATTCGGAGTCACGACCGAGATGCAACAAGACCTCTTCCGGGTCTCTGGTGATTATTCCATTGCCCACTGTGTCTCCGAGGATCTCCGCATGTCCAGGGGGATCGCAGTAGTGTTTAGGAATAAATTTGGACGGCTGGATGAACTTCGAGATCAGAATTCCTCTGTTGGCAAAGCCTTACACTTACTTGCCTGATCATGACCGCTCCATTTACTACTTGGTAACCAAGCAGTTTTACTACCAGAAACCGAGTTACGCCGACCTGTGGAGGGCATTATGGGATTTGAGGATCGAGTTGCTTACCAGGGGTATTAAGAAATTGGCAGTTCCCAAACTCGTCTGTGGGCGGGACCTGTGGGGGGGATGTGAAGATCTTAGTCTGTGGCTTCGATCCACAGCCCGCATCAAGGCCAACAAAGAGTGTAGACTGTTATTTCTACCGTAATAGAACATGTAGTCGAGGTGAAGACTGTCGATACCGTCACGACCCTTTCTACAGAAACCAGAGATTAAAACCTGTTCTGGGACAGAACAGACTTGAAGAGGGGGGCAGTGTAACGAATAGTAAACCCACATATGACGTCATCGAACATTCTACATGTATGAGTCATCAACTGTATGACTCATCAATAACACCTGCATGTATGACTCATCATCACCTACGTGTATGACTCATCGACGCGACTTATCGACGTGACTCATCAACAGCTGCATGTATGATTCATCGGTTATGTTCTAGAACTTATGAAAGATATAAATTGAGGTCGCTGGTAGAAGGAGTTCAGTTAAATGTTTGACCGGCATAGTGAAATGTACTCTGAATAATTAGTTAATAATTGTTGTAATACATAAATAGTTTTCATATAAATAGTCCTCAAATAAATTTGTAAATACCTAGCATTTAGATAATAGTTCGTTAAATAGTTTATAGTTATAGTGTTTTTAATTAAGTGCATTGTAAATAATCTTTTCTTTATTAATAGACGATTTAACAACATTTTTGTTATTATTTTAAAAAGAACGTTACAATATAAAAGCCACTTGAGCGCATGGGCATTACTTCTTTTTATATGGCAAACATATGCTGTCGCAAGCGAGTAACCGCCGTGGTTAATTTTCAAAAATATAAATCAATTATCACTTCCTCGGAGTCTTGCAAAATCAAAATGTAATTGATTAAATGTGTCCTTGGTGTTATAAGTTTGTTTGTTATAGTGTTGTATGGCGGGGCTGGATGCCAATCAGTACGCATTTTTTAGTAACTAATAAAAACAGTTTTGCAATAGTTTTGAGTTTTAGTTTGTAAGAAATCGCCGTGCTTCGCTTTGCTCTCCTTCCTCGAAACTAGTATGAGTTGCCCCCCTCTAGTTCGTTGCCCACGAGCTTTGTGCTAATCTAATCTGTTGCAACTTTAAATTCTTAAACTTAAATTAAATAAATTAAGATAATTTATGTGACACAACAAATGACAAGTAACACTCGACATTGACGCACGTTTCGGTACATGTAAGTGTGGTACGTTCACAAAATAACTAATTCGTAGTTAACTTGGGCGTCAAATTTAAAAGAAAACCTTTTATTTACAATATGCTTGCTTGGTTATTTAATAAATTATATGCAATCATAACAATAACGTCTTTTTATTAAGTGCGTAAATATGAGTGAGCCTATAGGGGACAAATGACATAATCCGGCCCTGGGTTCATAACGGTGCATTGCCTCATAGAGAGTAGTGACAACGTAGTTAAACGTTATTTTCCTAAAAATTAGAATGGCTATTGGCTGCGAATTGGTTGTTGCCAAGCTGCCGAGATCACCAGACTTGATTCCATTGGACTTTTATCTATGGGGACATATCACACTGTAATAATCGGGGGGCAGTTGCTGGGGCGAATACAGTGTGTCGCAAAATAAATCAAAAATGACCCAGGAATTTTCATGCTTGCATTCACGAAAAGGAGTACACTTACTATGAGTTAGGGTATACAGATTCAACATGTAATAAACTTTGAGGAATTATAACTCCCTTAAAAAGCACTTCCAGACACATGTTTATTTGATTTTCGACGTAGGACTATGTCTAATAATATTCACCGCGGATAGTATCAGGTGGAAAATCATTATATCATTAAAAATACGTGCCGAACAGTAGCCGTAATTCGTAAACAGCATACACTCCGATTCGAATACTGCGTAATACTTCGTGCGCGCGGCGCTCCCCGTACGTCGGTGAAATGATGCAATACTTCTGGGTATGCCGCCGGGTTTGGCTCAGTCTATCTCGGCAATCGTGGCACGGCTATGCGAAGCATCGTTTTAAGGCTCTCGGCGAGATCTATTACAAAATACGTAGAACATACCGCAATAGTTGGAACAGAACATTTAAAAAATTGTTTTTTGTAAACCCGTAAACACTTTTGACAATATCATCGTCTATCTGGATAACTCGACAAAGTCGATAAAGCTCTCAAGGAGATCTTTAAAACGATGCCAATCATTGGCAGGCACCATTGGTCATAAAAAATTAAATAAACAGTTTGAAATCATACTCGACTAGCTCATCTAAACTCTCCGATCTGCAAGTCGTAGTCCTACGCTCCAAACTAACAGCTCAATCAATCATATTGTGAACTTTTTGTCAGTCACTGTAGTATGTCTCACAACGAGCGTTCATTAGAATTTTTTGAGGATGGAGTTTACCTTGAAATTTGTAATTTTAAATATTTGTTTGGGGTAGTCCAAAATAAAATACGCATCTCCCTACCATACTATCATTCTGTTACAAAATGGACAGAATTGTAAGAAAAAAGTTAAATGTAAATCCAAAATACGCATTTTCTGAAGGCTCTATAGTCTTCAAGAAGTTCACTAATCAGTTCCTTAACTCTTGGCCTGCTTGTTTTGCAAAATGTTTTCATCAGGACAATTTTAAATGATCTTCATGCAGCTGTCTCTAACTGGTGATTTCGGTGGCTATCTTTCTTTTAGCGTATAGCAATGAATGATGAAATATGGATATCTCATCCACTCAGCCATAAAGTAAGAATAATTTAAACGAATAAAGTTTTAAATTGTGAAATAAAAATTATTTATTTGAACAGTTGATTTTCAACAATTACATACTATTTAAAGGCGTAGTACAAAAAAATATAAAAAATTAAAATTAATAGAATCTAGAAGTTCTGCTACGTCTCTAGTTTTCTAGTAATTCTAGTATTCTTGCTACAAAACTAACATTATTCAATACACGAGAAAAAGTAAGAAAAACTTTGAATTAAACAATTGAAGATTAATAAACAAGAATCAAGCGGAGAAAATGTGCGCATGATGGCATGACGGAAAGTGTGCGTAGAACTATTATAAAAAAATATGAAAAACTGTTATTTGCAATTGTAGAAATGCCTGTAAATGCCAAGGTGAGACGCCGGAAAATGCAAAAATCGGTTTTTTGTGATTACACCGCCACCTGTTGCAAAGATAAAAAATGTTTTAAATAAATTATTCATATTTTGATAAGTAGAATCTAAATATGCAATAAAATTTAGAGATTCCCATTTGAATTTTTAAAGTTGCCCCACTTATCTCCTACAAGGGGCGTCAGGGGGGTTCCTTTTTGGCGTCATTCGATAGAGTACATCGACATTAGTAAGATCACCTATCGTCTTGTTAAAAATTTTTAATTCCCCGCATTTTAAAAGGGGTGAACGGGTGGTCTGGACCACCCTGTATAATTTCCCCAAAAATAAAACAATTTTGAGAAAAAAAAACCATTTTTTTCATTAAAAAATTCCCTATTGTTCTGTTAACCGTCTTTTCAATTATCCTTCAATGCTTGACGGATAATCGAGTCCTACTGTAATTCGATAGGCCCATAAAAGAAAAATATACTTTTACAATCTGCACATCCTCTTCTTTTGACCAAATATTAATACTCGTATAGTTTAGATTTTAAAAATTTGGTTTTAAATGTTTGATCATCTAAAACTTGCACTATGCGCCCGATGTACCATGTGTCATATGCAGTGTCTGCCATAAAGTTGGATCCATATAGGAAAGTTTTTAATTCTGATTGGAAAAAGACATTGAGAGGCAATCGCCTCTGCTTCCAAAAATACTTGCAATCAGCCATGTGAAAGTTGACAGGTGACAGGGTGGTCCCAGAAGTACCCGACCTGACCAAGAGGTGGCGGTAGTTGTTTGAAAATATCACTGTATAGGAAAGTATGCAGTCTATAAAGCATATGTTTCAAGTTTGAAAGCGCCACGTTGTTCAGTATTTGTTTGGCAGCCATCAATAGTGAACGTTGTCAGTGAATTTGTGAAAATGGAGAAAATTGGTCATCGTTATGTGATACTATACTTTTATTTGAAAGGCCTCAGCCCAACCAATATAAAAGCTGAACTGGATTCTACTCTGGGTGAGTCTACTCCTTCGTTTACAACAGTTGAATTTTGGGTAGCTGAGTTTAAACGAGACCGTACGAGCTGCCAAGACGAGCATCGCAGTGGTCGACCAAATGAGGTGACGACTCCAGATGTGGTGAAGAAAATCCACAAAGCGGTACTTGATGATCGTCGACTGAAAGTGCGCGAGCTAGCAGACATTACGGGCATTTCAAAAAGTGCGGTACATCGCATATTATCTAAAAATTTGGACATGAGAAAGCTGCGTGCAAGATGGGTGCCGCGTTTGCTCACACGAGCAAAAACAGTGTCGTGAAAATGTTTCAATTGAGTGTTTAGCGAAGTTTCACAGCAACAAAGCAGAATTTTTGCGCCGTTTCGTAACAATGGATGAAACATGGGTCCATCATTTCACACCCGAGACAAAAGAACAATCGAAACAATGGACTCAAAAGGGAGAACCGGCTCCAAAGAAGGCGAAGACCGTTTCATCTGCAGGCAAGGTTATGGTGTCGGTTTTTTGGGATGCGCGTGGAATAATTTTTATTGACTATCTCGAAAAAGGAAAAACTATCAACGGCGAGTATTATGCAAACTTATTGCAACGTTTGAGCGAAGAAATCAAGCAAAAACGGGCGCATTTGGCAAAAAAGAAAGTGTTGTTTCATCACGACAACGCGCCAGCTCACAAATCCGTTATTGCAATGGCCAAAATTAATCAATTAAAGTTTGAATTGCTACCTCATGCACCATATTCGCCAGATTTAGCCCCCTAGGATTATTTTCTGTTCCCAAACTTGAAAAAATGGCTCAGTGGTCAAAGATTTTCCAACGATGAAGAAGTGATGTCAGCAGTTAATGGCTATTTTGAGGAGCAAGACAGTTCTTATTATAAAAAGGGTATCGAACTTTTTGAACACCGCTGGGAAAAGTGTATAGAGCTGAAAGGAGATTACGTTGAAAAATAAATAAATCTTTTTCCAAAATTTTTGTGTTTTCTTTGTTGGGTCGGGTACTTCTGGGACCACACTCGTATTTAATCAATTTCTAAACAGATAACTAATCTCGAAACAGATGGCACACGTTTTAAATAATCGTTTATTTAAACATTTTAATCCTGATACAATAGTATATTATTATACGAGTTGTATAAGACGATCTATTGTAGCACGAGTTGTTTAGGACACGACGAGCGAAGCGAGGAGTGTTCAACAATGAATGAGTGCTACAATACGTCTATAAAACAAGTATAATATACTATTTTTATACTTTGCGTCATTAGTCTGATAGAAATTGTAAATTCAAGCTATTAAAAACATTGCATTACAATTTAGTGATTTTTGCGTTTAACATGTGGTAAAGCTATAACATGACGTTTCACGTTTTGTGAGGTTAGAATGTGTCAAAATTAAATGTAATATAAAACAAATGTTACCAATCTTACAAAACAAATAGACCCCAGAAACGATGTTATAATAGCCTCTATTATGAAATCGTTTTCGGTGTCACAATGAGTCCATTGTGAACGCAAAGTACAAAAATAAAGATTTTGGGGTTGCAAATTAGTCTTTAATTAGTACTAAATGACAGCTTAGAAAATTTTCATTTTTTTGAAAGTCGATTGCCAGTTTTGGCTGCCAGTCTTGATATGTGAATAGCGACTATAGAGTTGTAGTTGCGAAAAAAGTTTTTGTGGTACAAATTTGTCCTTAATTAGTAGTTAATTATGGCTTTATTATTTTTCTTTGTTCGAAGTGGGGGTGCTAGCTTGAGCTCAAGCCAGCACCCCCAATTTTGAAATGCGAATTATGTCTAAATGTATTTTAGCCACAAAAAAATAGTTTTTTTTTTGTACTTTAATTAGCACTAAATTATAGGCGGGTTTTTTCGTTTTGCTTGAAGTGGGATTGTTAGCTTTATTGACGTATTCACTTACCGATGCTCAAAATGCCGCTTTAGGCAAAAGTACTGGTAATAAGTATGAATAACTATCGAATTTCCCGCAAATTAATCATGGCGCCATTTCTACTTTATTCGATTTCGACGACTGCGATGATGATTGCGGGATTGCGAAAGATTTCGCTGATTGCCAATAAAGGCTGCGAGATTTCTGATGATTTCCTTGTGATTGCTAAGAATTGCGTGCGATTGCCGCCAAAATGTACATGTATTGCTGCGAGTGGTTGACCCCTCGATCTAAACCGACTTCAGATTCTGAGGCTGATGCGCACATTAGGGTATCTAATTAAACCTAATGGTTATGAGCTGTTTAGATCTGGGTCAGCCCAGAAAAGAGCTATTGGACTAAAAAAATCACTACATACTTTCTTTAAGTTTAGCAATCATCATTCAAAAATTCTACAAAACTTTTTTTGAAAAACAGGAACAAGAACTATGTCGTGAATCTAACTCTTATGCTAATGCCCAAGTCTGAAGCTGAAACGGGTCTCTTACAAATTGCATTTAAATTTTGTGAGCAATCAGTTTTTGAAAAATTTTAGTAATTTTCTTGAATTTTGTAAATTCAAAAGTCAAAGATAAACAACAAGAAATATCCAAAAAATATTGTTTAAATTTCAGTTGATAAAAAACAAATATATTGAAAATAACCCAAAAAATTTATTTCTTCTTGGTTGATTTCAAATGGAATTACCCATACAAAAATCTTCAGCAGAAATAAATAAGATCTATACGATGTATTAGCAAAACGAGATGGTGACAGATCGAGATAATGAATTTGAAACAATTCTGTAACATTCTGCAACATTTCTGTGGAGATCAAACAAAGGAGATTTTGGGAAAGTAATTTAACACTGCAAAAAATCATGAACATTGAAACTCTGAATTTGAACAATAATCAATCAATGGCCTCTATAGACCAAATTCTGAACACTGTTTAGAATTAAAAGTTAAATCATAAAGTCCAACTAATTTCTTCTGAAAAGTATTTTTTTCCATACGTTGCCATGCATTTTTATAGGTGGTTAACCCCATACCTTTAACTGATATGTGTAAGTACAATTTATTTAGACTTCAGAGTAGATTCCAGCTGAGAAACAAATAAGTCAGACATTTTCGCCAGACATCTAACCATGTCACAAACAAACCTAGGAGTATTATATATCAAAAAATAATATAAATTAAGTTACAAGTTGTTTCTATAGAGCCCGTTGTATTATATGCTTAACCTTTGATGACCTATTGAGGTCAAACAATTCGACAATTTTTTGTTTCTACAATCATATACCATTGTTCAAAAGTGAAGGTGAAATATGCAAGGTTTTGTAAGATAATGTAATCGAGCAATACCGTTAGTTGCATTTTGTCTGATAGAGTTAAAACAAGGTAACATGTAGCTGATTTTACCCCATTATGACAATAACATTAGTAAAACATAAGCAGAAAGCTCTAGGAAACAGATAATTGCGGAAAATGATTTATCCCCAACAGAAAAAGACAAGGCTCCAAAGCAAGCTAAGAAACAGATGATTGAGAAAAATGATTTGTCCCCATTATAAGTAGAGGACAACAAGTTGCACATATTCTGCAAGGAGCTATAAGGTAACTCAAAAACTGTAATGGATGGATATACTGTATGGCACGTCATGGTTGAACCCATAAGACATAAAGGACGATGACACGTTTATCTGTAAATCTTTTTCCAAAGAACTTCTGTTAAAAAATGAATCATAACAGATTTAACATGGGCGTATTAAAAACAATTTGTTTATTGTTTCGAGCCTTATTTGGTAAAACTCCATAATCGTGAAATAAATCAAAATGATTAGTAAAATGTTTTACAACTTTTTTTATAAGCAACCTGACAATTGTTTCGACAGCTAAGCCGTCATTGTCAAAGGTAATATTGTATATAAGGTAATACGTATAACACTTAGACAAGGTAAATATGTACAAAAAATAGGTAACTACATAGAAATATAAAAATATTAAAAAATTAAATATCCAACACTTCCAGAAACGGAGAATTACTGAGCTCAATCTGTTCATTATCATGAAATCGGGCATTTACTGTTTAAATTGTTCTTTTTGTAGTTCAGTAAATATTGGACAAACACTTCGAAATTTTGACATAAGATATAAAGCACACGTACGTTGTTACAGAAATAAACATCCTAAAAAATCTAATTATGCCAAACACCTTTTAGAACAAAATCACACATGACTCCTCAAAATAATATTAAATGCCTACATTTTTGTAATAAACGCAAATTAGACATTTTAGAGGCCTTTGAGATATACAAACACAAACTTAGGGTACCTTTAACGAATAAACAGATTTGAGTTCAGTAATTCTCCGTTACTGGAAATGTTAGATATTTAATTCTGATTATTTTTATATTTTCATTTAGTTACCTATTTTTTGTATTTAGGTACCTTAGCGACGTGTTTGTTTATATTTATATTACCTTTGATAATGACAGCTTAGCTGTGGAAACAATATTGTCAGGTTATAATATAAAAAATACTGTGAAACTTTATATTAATGTTTATTTATTTCATGATTATGGAGTTCCACAAAGTAAGGCTAGAAGCAATAAACCAAAAGAAAACAAACAAATATTATTGTTTATCTCCATGAAGTTCAAAATATGTGCTATTGTAGTCCCGTTCTCTTTTTTTTTTCAGAATGGAAAATTCCAAGTTAGATACATTTGTAGGTGTTTTAACAGCAATATCTTTTTTTTGCAGCAGTAATTTTGTATTTTGTGCCATTAGTTAGTAATCAATGAGTAATAAATATTGATATTGTTTTTATTCTGTTGTGCTAGCTTCACTATGATGCTGGAACAACCCCATGTTTTTTTTAAACAGCAACAGTACTAAATTTGATTTTTGAGTAATTAATTAGTAATTAATGAGTACATTAGTTTTTTGTGATTATTTTTGGTGCGGTTGTGCTAGCTGCACTGTGAGGCTGGAACAACCAGTTTTTTTTAAATGGCAACAACAAAAAATCTTTCTTTTTAGTAATTAATGAATGAGTACTAAATATTTACGAAGGTTTTATTTCATTTGTGCTGTAATGGTTGTGCTAGCTTCATGGACCTGAATCAAATATAATAGACACCAAATTATTGAAGCGTACTCAAGATGAGATAAGACTAAAGACATGTGAATTACAATTATTATTATTAGATAGTCCTAAGAGACTATAGATAGATCCTGACAATTTTGAAGAATATAATCCAGCATTTTTGAAGTTTTAAACAATACACTATTAATATGATCAACAAATGTTAATTGTTTATCAATAATAACGCCAAAGTCTTTGATCGAGGCAAAAGATTTAATTGCTTTACTATCTAAGAATTAATTTGACTAATTTTTTTTATGTTATATAAAAATGTATAAAACCAAATTTATCGACATTAAGAAAAATTTTGTTTTCACAACACCATATAAACAAGTTATGTAAATCGTTTTGTAATAACTCAGTATCATTCGTTGATTTATAGGCCTAAAAAATTTTAAGTCATCAGCAAATATAAAATATACAATTGCCAATATCATTAATAAAAATATTGAATAATAGAGGAGCACAATGTGCACCCTGAGGAACACCAGATTTTACTATAATATCATTAGAGTAATATGAACCTACTTGCACCTTCTGTCTACAAGCAATCAAGAAACTAGAGAACCATTGTAAAAGATGCTCACTAAAACTCAAATTTGCCTAATTGAATCAGAAGTGGTTTATGAAATGCTTACAGTGTAAATTTAATTATCATAAACTAGAACTAGACTATCAAATATTTTGGAAATAATGGAATCGATTACAAATACCCCGATAGTCAGTTATGTTGGTTTTCTCACTTGATTTGTGAATAGGTATCACAAAACTTCATCTGGAAATGTACCAGATTGTAAGGATTGATTGAATACTAAACAAAGTGGCTAAGACAATGAGTAAACACAATTTTTTAATAAAACATTTGGTATTCCATCAGGCCTTACAGTTAATTTATTTGGTAGACTTACAATTTTATCAAAGACCTTTGATATAGATAAAATTGGGCAAGGTATATGAGAGTTTGATAAAAAAGTGTCTTCTTATATATCACCATTCAAGTAGTTTTAAAATAATTAGCAAATAGCTCTGCCACTATTTCATTGACATCAATGGCACATTTATTAGCATATAACATCATATTATTTGGCAGATTGTACGAACCGGTTTTATCGTTTACAAATTTCCAAAAAAAACGAGGAAGTTCTTATATGGTTGTCATAACATATCTTTGAAAGACCTTACAGTATAAAAAGCTGTTCGACATGGGGAAATCGCAACAATAGCCTTCTAGAGTTGAATGATTTTAACACCACTATTAAAATGCCTCCACCCTTTAATTAGTTACTGTAGTTTATACCCCAGTCACATCTAAATGTATGGTAACCTGGTAAATTTAGTTCACTATCTGAGAAATTCTCGTTTAACTAGATTAACAAATAAATGAAAGTCAAAAAGTTTTTTCTCGCTGATGTTTTTAAAGCAACAATATCACCCTCCCTTAATGATCAATTCAATAGCATGGACTAGAACAGCATTCCACCACCTTTCTCATCTAGCGACCCAAAAATATCCATAAAATTATAAAGGCGACCCATACTAGAGGGAGAGGAGGAGGTTACTTAAAATTACAGGACCTTATAGCATATAAGCTATTCATCAGAAGCGAGAATTTTAATGCAAGTTAGCATCCCCACCATATATGTAAATATCGAGGGGTGCGTCACAGTTGGCAGTGGTGTACAAATTTTCGACAATGATGACAGCAATGAATTAGGCAATGACGGCATTGGAGTGGGCAGTGGCAGAAATGAGACCGATATTATCGGCATTTAAGTGAGCAATGGCAGCATTGAACTGGGCAATGAAGGTAATGAACTACGAAACTTCTCCAATTTTTAATAGCAAAAGCATTTTTGTCAAGTGCTTTGGTACCGTAGCGCTTGTTTTCTTGACTACTGAGCAGCTGATTTTTTTATATATTCTTAATTTTTCTAACTGCATGTATGCGGTGAACTTTCCAATTAGCTTTCAAAGAAGTAAAAGATGAACATTTCGATTAGAATAAAACTATTAATGTGGCGTTATCCTCAAATTCTATGAAAGTTTTACAATTAATCTCCGGCGCAAATATGCCTGACTGATACGATTGAAATCTCAGACAAGTAATAAATAATACGAGATAACCTGTCAAAATTTTTAATTTTCATTGGAAAAATTATGACGATGAAGACGTATTGTGAAGAATCCATAGTATCGTACGTAACTTCAATTATACATTCGGCATGTTTGTAATAGGAATATATTGCAAGTGATTTGACTTAAAACAAATTAGCATCAATTTATTCCGTTTGTTCTCACAGGCAACATAAGGTGCAACTATTATTAAACTGTCCCTTAAAGAAACGCATGTAAAAATTATCTGCGATTATTTCTTCCAAACAATTACGTATTTCATTTTTACAAACTAACAACTTTAGAAGCATATTTAAACATAAAAGTTTCTTCTGTGGATTATGACTAAACGATCTTATTATTTTTGATTGAACACTAACCGTGAAATTCTGCACATTAGTGATTAGTTTTGTGCATTTCGTCTACCTTTTACGAAACTTTGATGGAAGTTGCTGGTTTACACGTTTTATGAAGTCTCAACTTGATATGGATCCAATATTTTTCTACTAGACACAATTTAGGACAATTACAAGGATTGGTGTCTTTTGGCCAGATCTACCGGTATCGCGAGTTGAATCCAGGCCGCTTGGGTGAGAGACATGCACACAAGTCCCTATCCCTACAGTACCAAGGATTTGAATTTACTGTGGTGACAGATTGCAGCAAATGTAAACTGTGTGTCATTCAGTTACTCAACTAAGATGCCAGCCGCGTTGATAGTGTGGTGGGTTTCTACAGTGTCATTGTTATTATTATCCAATGTCTACAATACATGTGATCCAAAATGATTGTTGAAATGTACTGCCACATGATCACTCAATGATAAAAAGTATTGTTATTGTAACGGGAGAGAAAAGGAACGAACCTCTTTTCGAGCGACAGGTGGTGTGTTCTGCCGCCTTCGAGAAAATGACGTGTCGCACAAGCATGTAAATTAGACGTGGTTTATTCTAGCATTTTCTAAGAATACATAGAAGGTTCCAGCGTTTTCTGGTGCGTTTATATGAAGATATAAAAGCGGATGGCGGATAAAAGAGAGGCAGTCAACAGCAAGTCATTAACTGTGTATTACAAAATAAATAGTGAATATAAATGTTGTATTAGAAATTCATAGTCTGTAAATAATAGTTTTTAATGGTTTATAATCATAGCGTTAATTTATAGTGTATTCATTAGTGTATAGAAATAAATATTTGTTTGTGAATAGACGATTTAAACAGCACTTGTATTATTATTTGAAAAAGAACGTTACAGTGGTGTTACAGGTGTGAGGTTTTAAAATAAATAAAATCGCGTAATAATTAAATAAAGTGCTGTGAGATTAAATTTTTAGTGTTAAAAATAATTTCAACAAACAATTAAGATGGCGATGAAATTGTTGAAAGATCTGAAAGTAATAGACTTGAAACATGAACTGGAAGAACGAGATTTGGAAACAACTGGCCTTAAAAACGTGTTAATAAATCGGCTAAAAGAATGGCTTATAGAACAGCAAGAAGATCCTGAAAGTTTCCTCTTCGAAATACCTGGACCCGCAATTGATACTAACGTGTTGTTAAGTAAAATGGAAGAAAGTTCTAGAAAAGCCGAAGAAAATTCTAGAAAGTCCGAAGAGAATTCTAGAATTTTAAAAGAAGAATTACTGCAAAAGTCCGAAGAGAATTCTAGAATTTTAAAAGAGGAACTATTGGAAAAGTCTGAAGAAAATTCTAAAATGCTTAAACAAGAATTAATGGAAAATACTAAAGTGCTGGAACAAAAAGTTTTTGAAAATTCTAAAATGCTTAAAGAAGAATTACTTGAAAATACTAAAGCACTGGAAGAAAATGTTAAAATGCTTAAAGAAGATTTACTTGAAAATTCTAAAACGCTTAAAGAAGAATTACTAGAAAAGTCCGAAGAAAGTTCTAGAAGGCTTAAAGAAGAATTGCTGGACAATGTCAAGGTGTTAGAAGAAAAAGTTTTCGAAGAATTTTTGGAGAATGCCAGCGCGTTAGGACTATTGGAAGGTAGATTGGCGGAACAAGATAGGGTAATAAAGATGGTAGAAGAGAAAATAGCCCAAATGCAATTACCACCAACAACTAAGAAAGACGATATGGCCGAAATGCTGGAAGATAGAATGAGGCAACTACGGTTTCCCTCAACTTCTGAGAGGCCGTTTAATGAAGTAAAGAAACAATTTAAAGAAGAAAAGGATCCTGCCGTAGGGATAAAAGTAAAACCACCCACGTTCGATGGAAAGATACCTTGGTCCACCTACTACAAACAATTTGAGGCGGCCGCTGGGGCCAACGGATGGACACGCAAGGAAAAGGCCGTTTCTCTAACTGTGGCTTTGCGTGGAGACGCGTTGAACGTCCTGCAAACAATCCCAGCAGGACAGGAAAATGATTACCAATTGTTAGTGTCTAGATTGGAAATGAGATATGGAGACGCGCATCTACAACAGGTGTATCACGCGCAAGTGAAGAATCGTATCCAGAAGAATGGAGAAAGCCTGCAGGAGTTTGAAGCCGATGTTGCGCGGCTTGTCCGATTGGCGTACCCTACGGCACCCGATTCATTTCTGGGACAGCTGGCTGTGCAGACCTTCATTGATGGGTTAAGAGACGGAGAAACACAACAATCATTGAGGCTGGCACGACCAAGAACAACTGATGATGCGCTTGCTCACGCCTTAGAATTTGAAGCTGCAAAACAAGCGTCCCGAGGCCACGGGCGAGTTCGAACCGTTGCGGAAGAAGAGGAAGGTTCCAGTTCCAAAGATCGCCTAGAAGAATTATTAATGAGAGTTCTTCAGAAGGAAGATAGTCGTAAGAGGAATCCTCAAGAAGTTCGAGGACCCCGTTGCTGGAACTGCGGTGAACAAGGGCACATACGACGCCGCTGCCCTAAACCCAGAAAAGTACAACCGTCGGAAAAGTTAAAAGGGGTTGGCAAGAGGGGGCGAACGTTGGCTGCGAGTGAAGATGCCCCGGAGATCACGATCCATGCCGTAACATCAAAGAATAGTAACGGCAGTTTGTTTGTAGATGGAAAGATTGCTAACCGAACTGTTCCACTACTTATTGATACGGGGGCGACAAAATCCATCGTACGCCCTGATGTTCTACAATCAAGTATGAAGCTGTTATCAACAACTACTCAACTCCGTACAGCAACAGGTGAAGTGATACCAACACGCGGAGTGGTGAAGATGAAGATTGGCATTGGAAGTGAAGAACGTGATCATGAGGTGCTGGTAGCCGATATCACTGATGACTTCATCTTTGGAATGGACCTCCTGAGAAAATTTGGTTTTACTTTGGATTTGAAAGAGGGTGTTTTGAAGGTCGGTAACGAAGAACTTCCGTTGCACCCACGAGAAGATCCGGTTGTAAGGGTTTTGCTGACTGAAGATGTGATATTGCCGGGTCAAAGCGAGATGGTTGTCGAGGCAGGTTTGGATGGAGATCTTCGGGTTGGATGTGTGCGAATGATGGAGCCTGTTTGTGATGAGAAGATCCATAGTGGCATACTGGTGGGAAAAGCGCTGATCAAGGTTGGAAAGACAGTACCGGTGAGGCTTATGAACGTTAATGTGGATCCGGTGACATTGAAGAAGAGTACCCTTGTGGGACAGTGTGTGCCAGTATTCCGAGTAGCCAGGTGTATGGCTGATGTTCCAAAACCAGCGCCCAAAGACCATGGTGGAAAATTAGTGGGCATGGTTACTAGTTCGTGCGAAGACCTTAACAGAACAGAATTGAAAGAGGTACAGGGTTTGGTTCATCGATACCAAGATATCTTCGCTCTTGACGATAGCCAGAAGGGACGAACAGATATAATAAAACATAAAATCAATACAGGCAACTCTATGCCTGTCCGTCAGCAGCCGAGGCGTCTACCTCTAGCAAGGAGAGCAGAAGCCGAGAAGATTATTATCGATATGGAAGAACAAGGGGTCATCGAGCCATCCAGCAGTCCCTGGGCATCACCGGTGGTCCTGGTCAGTAAGAAGGACGGGTCAACGAGATTTTGTGTGGACTATCGGCAGCTTAATGACGTGACCAAGAAAGACAGCTATCCCTTACCACGCATCGACGACACGTTAGATACCCTGTCTGGTTCACGATGGTTTTCGACTTTGGACTTGAAGAGTGGTTATTGGCAAGTTGAAATGGAACCTGAAGACCGGGAGAAGACCGCGTTCACTATTGGTTCCGGACTATGGCAGTTTACGGTTATGCCTTTTGGTCTATGTAACGCTCCGGCCACCTTTGAGCGTTTAATGGAGACCATCCTGAGAGGGCTGTCGTGGAAGACCTGCCTGGTATACCTAGATGATGTGATTGTAGTCGGAAAATCATTCAACGAACATTTGAAAAACCTAGAGGAAGTGTTCCGAAGACTACGTGGAGCCAATCTGAAACTGAGTCCGAAAAAGTGCCACATATTCAGAAAGGAAGTGAAATATCTCGGGCACGTCGTATCACAAAATGGAGTGGCAGCCGACCCCGATAAGATTCGTGCAGTTCAAGAGTGGCCAACACCGAAAGATAAACACCAAGTTCGTAGTTTTCTTGGGTTATGTACCTACTACAGGCGTTTCGTTCCTGGGTTTGCCAATATAGCGAAACCTCTGACAAGGTTAACTGAAGATGGGCGCGAGTATGTTTGGAGCGGAGAGTGTGAAACAGCTTTCCAACAGCTGAAGCGTGCCCTGACAACCGCACCAATATTGAGCTATCCACGGACAGAAGGGAAATTCATACTTGACACAGATGCAAGTAATCTGGCCATTGGGGGTGTACTTTCTCAGATACAGGATGGACAAGAAAAGGTCATCGGCTATTTTAGTAAGGTTTTGTCTAAAGCCGAAAAGAATTATTGTGTGACCAGAAAAGAACTATTGGCCGTCGTGAAGTCCGTTGAGCACTTTTACAAATACTTGTACGGACGGAAGTTTTTATTGAGGACGGACCATGCAGCGTTGAAATGGCTTCTACAATTCCGTAATCCTGAAGGCCAGGTCGCAAGGTGGATCGAACGATTACAAGGATACGACTTTGACACCGAACATCGAGCGGGCACTAGTCATCGAAATGCCGATGCTCTTTCAAGAAGACCCTGTCCAACGGATTGCCGTCATTGCTCTCGTTTGGAAGAGAGGGTTTGCCAAGTATTAAGGACTACCATCGTCAACGACAATTGGTTGCCGGAAGAATTGCAACGACAGCAGGAGGCTGATCCCGAACTAAAAATGGTACTGGAATGGAAGCGCGTGGGAGAAAGGCCTGCCTGGGAGGCCGTCAGCCCTTTTAACAGAACGCTCAAAGCATATTGGGCCCAATGGGAGTCCTTGAAGGTGGAAGACGATCTCCTGAAGCGAGTACTGGAGAGTGAAGATGGCACCACCATTAGGTCTCAGTTCGTGGTTCCAAGAAGCCGAGTGGCTACAGTATTGCGACATCTCCATGACGGTGCCTCCGGAGGACACTTCGGTGTGAAAAAGACCTTGGAGAAAGTTAAGGAGCGTTTTTATTGGGTCAACTGTAAAGAAGACGTGAAGGAGTGGTGCCGGAAATGTGAACTATGTGCCACTGGCAACGGACCCTTGGGGAAACGAAGAGCACCTATGAGGCAGTACAATGTGGGTAGTCCTCTGGAGAGAATAGCTATAGACATTGCCGGACCATTTCCCGAAACTGACGATGGGAATAAATACATCTTAGTGGCAATGGACTATTTTACCAAATGGCCAGAAGCATATGCCCTACCAAACCAGGAAGCTGCGACTGTTGCTGACGTACTAGTCAAAGAGTTTTTCAGTCGCTTCGGAGTGCCCATGGAGCTGCATTCGGATCAAGGCCGCAATTTCGAGTCTGTACTCTTTGGAGAAGTCTGTCGATTGTTGGGCATTCGCAAGACTCGGACCACACCGTTACATCCGCAGTCCGATGGAATGGTAGAACGCATGAATCGAACAATGGGCAAATATTTGGCCAAGGTCGTCTCCGATCATCAACGAGACTGGGACCAATACCTGCATCTGTTTCTGATGGCTTATCGTGCATCGGTCCACGAAACAACCGGTCAGTCACCAGCGTCTGTGATGTTTGGACGCGAGTTACGGTTACCGTGTGATCTGGAATTTGGGTCTCCACCTATAGAGCAGGAGGTAGCCGGGAATGATTATGTCATCAACTTAAAGAAGAAGTTGGAGGATATTCACGACCGAACCCGAAATAATAGTCGAATCGCGAGTGACCGGATGAAGGCTACGTACGATGTGAGAGCCCAAGAAGGAGGGTTTCAACCTGGAGAGCTTGTCTGGTTATACAACCCGCAAAGGCGTCGTGGCTATTCTCCAAAGTTACAGCGAAATTGGGAGGGTCCATACCAGGTGAAGAAACGAATAAATGACTTGATTTATCGCATCCAGAAATTGCCAAGAGGGAAACCAAAGGTGGTACACTCCAATCGTCTGGCGCACTATGAGGGAAATAATGACGCAGTTCCGGAAGATGAGGCTGAGGTGGCTATCAATATCGTAAGGCCTGGAGATGATCAGCCAACCTTTAGAGAATTTATGGCTGCGTTTTCTGGAACTAGAAAAGCGCGATTCGGAGTCACGACTGAGATGCAACAAGATCTCTTCCGGGTCCCTGGTGATTATTCCATTGCCCACTGTGTCTCCGCGGATCTCCGTATGTCCAGGGGGATCGCAGTAGTGTTTAGAAATAAATTTGGACGGCTGAATGAACTTCGAGAACAAAATCCCTCTGTTGGTAAATCCTTACGCTTGCCTGATCATGACCGATCCATTTACTACTTGGTAACCAAGCAGTTTTACTACCAGAAACCGAGTTACGCCGACTTGTGGAGGGCACTATGGAATTTGAGAATCGAGTTGCTTACCAGGGGAATTAACAAATTGGCAGTTCCCAAACTCGGCTGTGGGCGGGACCAGCTGGATTGGAGAATCGTTAGAAACATGCTGGAAGTTGTCTTTAGAGGTACGGACGTCAAGATCTTCGTCTGCAGTTTTGACCCACAGCCCGCATTAAGGCCAACGAAGAGTGTAGACTGTTATTTCTACCGTAATGGAACGTGTAGTCGAGGTGAAGACTGTCGATATCGTCATGACCCGTTCTACAGGAATCAGAGCATAAAACCTGTTCTGGGACAGAACAGACTTGAAGAGGGGGGCAGTGTAACGGGAGAGAAAAGGAACGAACCTCTTTTCGAGCGACAGGTGGTGTGTTCTGCCGCCTTCGAGAAAATGACGTGTCGCACAAGCATGTAAATTAGACGTGGTTTATTCTAGCATTTTCTAAGAATACATAGAAGGTTCCAGCGTTTTCTGGTGCGTTTATATGAAGATATAAAAGCGGATGGCGGATAAAAGAGAGGCAGTCAACAGCAAGTCATTAACTGTGTATTACAAAATAAATAGTGAATATAAATGTTGTATTAGAAATTCATAGTCTGTAAATAATAGTTTTTAATGGTTTATAATCATAGCGTTAATTTATAGTGTATTCATTAGTGTATAGAAATAAATATTTGTTTGTGAATAGACGATTTAAACAGCACTTGTATTATTATTTGAAAAAGAACGTTACATTATGATATCAGACCGGTAATTTTCATGCAGTGAAAGAAATAAGGGTGATATTTACCATAATAATAACAGCAATATTCACTGTAGTAAGGGCAGTGTTATTGACAATGAAGGCAGTGAGTCGGCAATGGAGGCAGTGAATCGACAACGAGGGCAATCCCCACTACCCTTATAAATAATGTCACGAAATGGAATACAGAAGAGTCTGAAGAATCTGTGTTGTATACTTGACCCAATAAAAAAAAATTAGTATTCATTGCCACTAAAGCCATTTTTAAAATCATCCCCTAAACTGTTACCGCCCCCCCAATCAATAGTATCGAAGTTAACGAATTTAAGTAAAAACCTAGATAACCGAGCCATAACTATTTCAACAAATTCTGGACTAATTCAAGACCATTTGTTTGGTTATTCCATGAAATGATAAGAAATTAAATATAAAATTCAGGAAAAACCCATTCCAGAATTTTGGACTAACTAAAGATTATTCATTGGCATACAACCCATTTTCGAAATCAACCTCTAATAGAAGACTACCCTATATGAATATCCATTTGTTTATGTTGACCCAATTTCATTTTTGTTAAAGGATGCTCAACATTTTTTCCATGATATACATCAGACGCTGTTTCTTGCTGCTAGAGTCACTTCCCATAGACAGTCGCTGACTTAATGGGTTATTTTGTTTATTTATTTGTTATACATTTAAAATTTATTATACTTCTGTTTACTTAAATTAATTATTTTACTATAAACAGATATTTTGCCATGTTTATAAACTATTATTGTATTTAACAAAGAAATAAACTTTACTTTATCTTAGAGTGAAATATTGTATTTGCACTTACTCCATGCCAAGTTTCAAGAAATTTATTGGGGAAGGGATTCCTGTCACGGTGCCCTCGCATCCGTAGATTAATCAGAGTTGAAGGAGAAGTGTGAATGGGTGGGCCCCAATCGAATTTCAAGAAACTTGACATGTAGTAAAATGCAAAAGTATTTCACTCTAGCAGCAAGAAACACCTACTGTCTTTTAACAAAAATGAAAAGTGGGTTTCATAGGGTAGTCTTCTATTAGAGGTTAATTTGGAAAATGGGTTGTATGCCAGATAGTGATGGGAACGTAGGTGTCGAGTATCATACTATTCGTGGCCGTGACACTTGAAGTGTCACAACACTGTTCGTGAATAGTATAGCTCTTATTAGAGTGTAATTCCAAGTTGCTTGATCATTCTTACAAAGAAATTAAAGGCAGATTCATTGAACTGGCCAAGAACCATTGAATCACACGTACGTATAAAAATATTATATTGTGGATATTTTCTTTCGCTAATTCTTTTGTATTAATATAATATTGAGAGCGATACTTGTTGTTTTAGGTTGTTTTAGCTAACGTAAGTGTAGAACGTGACTTCAAAAAAGAATTTTAAAAAGGGAGTTTTGTAGGTTATAGGTAAACTTCGAAAAGACATTGCCTTGTGAAAAACTATTTTCTTCTCAATTAGGCCATAATTAGTCCAAAGTTATGGTTGATTTTTATCATGTTTACTTTCGTGATAGTCCGTGCTGCCGGTGATTTACCAGTTTAGGGGACGATTTCAAAAATGAGTTGTGCCACTGAATAGTCTTTAATTAGTCCAAAATTATGACATGAGTTTTATCATAGTTAATTTATTATCTTTATTTATGGGGTAGTTCTCTATTTGAGGGGTTGATTTGGAATATGGATTAGTCCAGAATTGTGGACTAGTTTAAATAGATTTTTTATGCACTGTTGTTTCCTCTTTTTTTAGTTATATACTTTACTTCATGACATCGCTCTTGAGGGGTTATGGGTGATTTTTGCAATTTAGGGGATGATTTATAAAATTATAGTACAACAAATAGGCTTTAACTAATTCAAAGTTGGGCACGGTTTTATTGGCATTTTTTAATTTAATTCCGTGACATTAGTCGTGAGGGTTGTTTTAACAATTAGGAAATGATTTAAAAATAAGTTATCTGCCAGTGAATAATCTTTAATTATTCCGTAGTTATGGCACGGTTATTCAGGTTTGTTACTTAACTTTGTGATGCTATTGATGGGGAATGTCAGTTTAGGGGATGATTTTAAGAATGGTGTTTGAGACAATAATACTCTTTTTTATTAATTCCATTATACGACATAGACTCTTATGTATTCAATTTTTTGACACTATTCACAAGGGTAGTGGGGATTTAAAAGGTTAGGAGATGATTTCAAAAATTGGTTATATACCAATAATTGGTCCTTAATTAGTCCAAATGACATTTATCATCTTTAGTCGCAATATTAATAATGGGAAGGGGGAATTTACTAATTTAAGTGATAATTTCAAAAATAAGTTATCTGCTAATCAATAGTCATTAATCAATCTGAAGTTATGGGTTTTATTAGCATGGTTTGTTATTTAATTACACGGTTTTACTCACAAGGGGCAATTTACAATATTCCAAATTATGATACGGTGTTTTCCTAATTTTCATCATTTTTAATTTTGTAGCATTATTCATGGGGGATAGTTTTGATACTATGGTAGTTTCAGGGTTTAGATTGTGTGTCAATTTTTCTTAAAAAAAATCAATGGTCAATTTTATTTGTTTTATTGCACGTTGCCATATCTTTATTTCATTCTCTCTCTTCCCTATCTCTTTATATAATTTCTTGCTTCTATTATATTTGTTGTTTTTGTATTTCTTCTACTGTATGTCTCCACCAGTTTTTAATTCTTATTTAATTTTTTCTATTCTCCTAATATTCTTTTCTAATTTGTTCATTTTTATGGGCCAGCCTCTTACTTCTTTATCTGTTTTTGATTTTCACCGATTATTAGATTCATCATCGCATCATTCTTTGCCTTTCTTCTTGTCTGATCTTGATGTAGCTGCGTCTAGCTCATGCTATTAATTTCTCTCAGTTCTCCCCCATAATACAACATTTTGGCTGTTAGTTTTTTATCTTTTTAATGTTTTAACTGATTGCTTCTCGGTTCTCTGTATTCTTCACCCTTCTCTATTCCATTTCCTTCTTTGTTTCTCATTTTTTCCCCCTGCAAGCTATTTTCTGTCTTAGTTTGGCCTCCCACGAAGTAGTGGTCAAAATGTTATTTGTACAAGTTTTTGACTTCACAATGCATTCAAGAAAGGTTATACACAGTGTTTCACATAACTTTCGTATAAATTTAACCCATTAACGACCCAATTAATATTTTTCAATTTTTTCTTTTGTAAGAATTTTTTTATGTTGCTAACATTTAGTTTTCCAAACCATTTATTATCACAAAATAAGAAGTTTTTGTTAATTTCTCAAAATGAAGGCTGTCTTATAAATAGGATGCTGGGTGTTTAGCTTATAAATACGAAAATTTTAAGCAAGGTCATTTTGCTTATAGATTCATTGATTATTTATAAGTCAAACAATGTTCCTTTGGATAGAGACTTGGAGGATGTTATGGAATATTTGTCTTTGAATGAAATACAGGCTGATATACCAGCAATTCCTCCAGATCTGGATGAATTATCAGATGAGGAAGATACCTATGAAGACGATTCCGGCATTGCAGAAGTTGTAGACATCCCTAGGAGCGTTAAAACTTTTGCAACTGATCGTGGATGCAGTGACTCTGATGCAGAAAAACAGTCTGATCCTTTAGTTTAGTTTCCACCAGTGAAAAGAAGATAGACAGAAAAATCTTTCCTGAAAAACTGGAAGAAAGAACTAGCAATATATGGTTTTCCTGACACAGAAGATACTATGCTGAAAATATAAAAAGATATAATATTGTACAGGAGTTTTTCTTTCAGTTTGTTTTATAGTTTTAATATTTCCAACATCAGCATAGTCTGAGTCAGGAAAATTATATGTAGTTAGTTCTTTCTTCTAGTTTCTCAAGAAAGATTTTTCTGTCTTTCTTCTTTTTAGTCGCAGAAACTAAGCTGAAGGACCAGGCTGTTTTTCTGCATCAGAGTCAATGGAGTCATGATCAGCTGCAGAAATCTTAACACTTCCAATATTTGATTTCTACAACTTCTGCAATGCCAGTATCGTCTTTATAGTACCATCCTCATCTGTCAATTCATCCTCATCCAGATGAGGTACTGGTATATCAGTTTCTATTTCATTTGAAAACAAATACTCCACAACATCCCCTAAGTTTCGGAACGATTCTCGATTCATAATCAATGAGTCTATAAGCAAAATGAACTTGCTTGAAATTTTCGTATTGATAAGCTTAACGCCCAGTGTCCTATTTATAGGACACTAAGTTTGAGATGTCATAAACATTAGTAAAAATTGCAAGAACAAATTAATTCTATTTCAAATAATACATTACATACGAGGGATCTCTGTTAATAGTTAGTAGCAGGCCATGGAAGCTCAATTGGCTAGAAACAATTGCAACAATTGAATGTCGCATTAGTTTACATTCGTTACCCACAATTGTCAAACGTTCCGATTTCCTTGTGAAATGTAGTTAATTTTGTAAGATAAGTAGTTGTGCATTTTTAATTCAGTTAAGATGAGCATTCCGCAAACTGCCTTTAGAGCTATGATTTTCTACGACTATAAAAGACAGTTAGGATACAAGCAAAGCCATGAAAATTTGATAGCAGCTTTTGGCGATGCTGCCCCTTCATTATCCGCTGTTAGTCATTGGTTCCGCGAATTTCGACGAGGGCGAGAGCTGCTAGAAGACGAAGCAAGACCTGGAAGATCAACATCTTGGGGTAAGAAAGCTAGCAAGCCGTTGGATACCGCATTTGCTCTCTTAAAGTCAAAAACAGGCTCGAGTAGACTGGTGTAAATTTAAGTTGCAAAAATTTGACGGAGGAGCTTCCAAGCAAGTGGCATACATTGTAACTGGTGACTAATCTTGGGTATACAGTTACGACCCTGAAACTAAACAGCAGTCTAGTGTTTGGGTATTCGAAGATAAAGATTTGCCCACAAAAGTAATTCGTGGCAGAAGCGTCAATAAGAAAATGATTGCTGTTTTTTTCTGCCGAAGTAGTCCTGTTGCTGTTATTCCACTTGAAGATCGCAGAACTGTTAATTGCGAATGGTACTGCGAAGTGGCTTTACCACAGATGTTTGCAAAATTACAGACAGGTCTCCAAAGGACCGGTTTGCGTAACATCTTAGTCCATCATGACAACATACCCTCCCACACTGCTGCCAGAACATTGGATTTTTTGAAAGATACGGGAGTTCAATTGGTAACTTATCCTCCGTATAGCCCAGATCTGGCGCCATGCGACTTTTTTTGTTTCCAACTGTTAAAAAAATGATGCGAGGTAAAAGATTTTCCAGTGCAGATGCAGCAGTTACAGAATTTCAAAGAATTTTTTAGGACCTTTCAGAAAATGAATTTTCCGAATGTTTTAAAAAGTGGTTTCAAATAATGCACAAGTGTATTAGTCTGAATGGAGATTATTTTGAAAAACAATAAAGATTTTTTGTTAAAAAATGCAACGGTCTTTTTATAACTAACAATTTTCAGCGCAAACCCTCGTATTCAACAAATAAGTGAATACAAAAAAAGGAATACACAAAAGCAACAATCTTTGCTGCAGCACAAAGGTCACTAAAGTGAAACCTAAGAAACAAACACTTTGAAAAGAGCTGCAGCAGTAATGACTGATAACATTTAAGTTGAGATTTTTCATTGCTTCCTCTTCAGTGAGTTTTCAGAAAGCCTAAAGTAAACTGTCCTATAAATAGATATGGGCGTTAATGGGTTAATGTGTGATAGTATTTGTCAACAGGAACAAAAAATCCTTGATTTTATGCACATCGAAAAAAATTGCTAGAAAGGTGAACTTTTGGGAACTGCTGGAAATAATAGTCAAAACAAACTGTGACATCACCTAGCATCAGCTACATCAATGTATTCTGTGATTCTTAAATCAGGAAACATCAACCCACTTTTCAAACACAAATTTGTTTTCGGTTATTATGAAAGATAGGCGCTAATGATATTAAGCTTTTTTGCTGCATTTTAGGTATACCATTACCTGTTCAGAGGAGATGACTCTTAAGTGAAACACCATGTATAAAAATCTATGTATAAAGCTAGGGATCTGCCTCCTCCACCAAACTGATGTAATGAAAACTGATTTTCATATATCTGTAGGTTTCTCGGTAGGTGGATCGAATAACACACTTAAAATTTCGAGGTTGGGAAAATTAAAAAAACTGCAAAACATAAAAACATTCAAGTATATATTTTCTGTTGCAAGACTGCATCCAATTCGTTCATAAAATTCATTTAAAAAACGTTTGTATTTTGTAAATATTTCAAAATTTAAATATTTCTGCATGCGATAACAATTATAATGAACAACCTACACAAACATTTTTTGTAAATATACTCCTAATCGAGCTCCTAATAATGGTTCATAAAACCCAACAAATGGAAAAATTACATGCCTGGTATAAACAACTATTGTTAAATCGCAGTTACGATTAATTTGCTTATTTTTACAGTAAATTTACGAAAAATGAATGTTACTGATGAAATTACCTTTCTATATTAGTAATATAGTTCACGTCAACCAGCTTTGACTGTACTGGCTCTGGACTTCTATTAATTAAAACCTGAATGTTGAAGTTGCGAGTTCAATATTAAAACTATTTATTAATCGTTTAACCAGTTTTAATTAGATGGATCGAAAGGTTATATAATAATATTATGCTAAATGTACTTTAAAACAAAAGCCGTACATAATTGATGAAAGGTTTTGCATGGGTAATTAAAATCCCTCCATGCAAAAGCTTTACGTTATTATGAATTACGATCCTGTTTCAGCTGCGAAAGATCATTTGAAGAATTATTCGCTTACTGAAATGGTGCCAGATAGTGTTAATAATAAGGCAGGGGCAAGGTTTATTATTAAACACAATATTTTAGCACAAGGTTACTGAATATTGTATTATCAGCAATTTCAGTTAAATTTAAATATTTATCATACTATTCCGCTTTATCAAAAAAAAATTATTTCTCAACATTGGGGAAACTGATTTGATTGTTATGATTTTATCTCTGCTGACTAATTAAATGATACAATAACAACAGAAAAGGATTTCCCTATCAAGAGTATAAAATACAAAAATAAAAAGCTTGGAAAGTGGATTATAATCCGACAAACACGTGTGAAAACTACAAAAATGTTGATTAATACTGTCTGTTGTACTATACAGAATATGTAAATAAGATTTACCAAATCGTTCTGGCTACAAATACCATAAAATTCCTAGCTCTGACCTAATAACAAATACGTAAAAATATGCATATCTCCAATAAATATTAAATTTACCTTTATCGTAGTAAAAGAAAAGTTATTCCACATAAAAAATAATTTTAACACCACTAATACTGCACTTTTACACACTTACACCACATTAAACTCACGGAGAAAACGTCAGGAGTGTACTAACACCACCATTTTCTAAAACATCACTGCTGGCCAAATAAATAATCTACGTAACAGGTTTTGATCTTCGCTAAAACCTTCTTGTTTATGGCAACAGATAACACAAGGTTTATCACGTTGTAGTCATGTGCGTGTTTACTAGAATTCCTATATTATATTTGTTATGCAGGGATTCAAATCACGCGCGGTTCCGTTAGGATCAAACTAATTTACACGGTTTTATTAAACATCAAGTTTTTAAATTGCGAATGCGCTGTGAATCCAGCCAATCAGCATTTCTTCTCGCGTTAGTTAAACTTTAGTAGTAAATAAAGTAAAGGTGCTCTAGATTGCCTTGGCGTAATCTGTACACATGCACGCAAGGCTGCAAATTAAGTTGCCTATACCTAGGTGTTCCTTGAATGTTAATTAGAGATCATTCTTGTACAGCCTGGGACTTTAAAAATAATTCGGGTCGAATTTTAGCTATATTGGGTAAATATTTCAAATAATGTATATTTCAAGTATCCTGCTTAGAAATCGTATACACTAATATTAAAAAGTACTTTTTTTCTTTAAAATGGTTAGTTATTCATACTCTACATAAAACAAGTTGTATATTTTATCTAAATAATCCATTTTTGTTTAATAATCAGTATCTTAATTAACAATTTATCAGTCCCATGGCATGTAACCAACCAGTGTTTTACAGCAATTATGGGTCGTTCTCATATAAGTTGAAAATTTCAAAAGAAAGAATTTAAGTTTTAACTTTACTACAAATTAATAAACTCTTAACACATGGATAGTAGACGGATAACTAAATAAAAATCAATACACAACAGAGCACCATTTTTATTTTATTTTATTTTAATAAACAATAATGTCTCATAACTTACGTGACCGTAACTGACGTGATAAGTTACTTGAACAGAAATGAATATTCATTTTTAAAATTAATAAGAATTTTTTTGTTATTCATTAAGATCAGGCTTTTCCTCTAAAAATACTAACTAAAACTGACTGATTTGGTATTTTATTTATATAAATATGTTTAAAAAAAACGTATGGTAACCTTTGTGACAAGTCAGTAACGTATGTGACAACCCAACAACATTTAAAAATGTAATTTAAGTAATAGTATTAAATGTAATCAAACAAATATTGCTTCTTTCAACGAAGCAATTAAATCTCTTCTTTGCTTAGCCCTTTTTTATTTTCCTTAGGTAATTTGTGCTTTTTTCAGAATCAGCATTTACTCCGTCCCGGTATTGCTTTTATTTTTGAGCAGCCCAAAGAGGCATTGTAACTATTCTGCAAAAAAAGCGTTTTTTTCTGACAGGGAAACGGTTAAAAGATCATTTAAAGTCACATAAGTAACCATTAGTCACATACGTTACTTTCAGCTTAGTAACTTACGTAACATATATGACATTTTTTAAATTAATTTGAAAATCCCGCTTTCTAGTTGACCATGCAGAACTATGTTTTCCTCCCAAAAGCATTATAGCCTCAAAATAATCAAGCACTAATTTACTAACAGAATATTGGTGAATCTTCCTATCAACATAGGTAACCTAGGGGACAAACAATAAACAAACTCACTTGGAACGCGCCAAACAAGCTTCTTTATAATATATTTCTATAAATAAATCAACAAACTTTTTATTAATTGCGAATAAACAAGGCTTCCTCACTGTTGCTTGTTAAGGGTAAACTAATTTAACGGGGTTGTCAGGCTGAAGAATCTTTTGTTCAAGTTGGGGTAACCTATGTGACCGAATTCTGGCGACAAGAATTAATCAACTGTCGTATAATTATTGCAGTAAAAATAATTACATATGTGATTAAAATAAGTGTAAACACATTGTTTTCACTTAGCAGTGGGGCAATTATTCATCTTAAGCTATCTATATTTAAAAAAACTGCTTTCGTAAAATAATAATCACATTAGGGACAGGTAACTTATGTGACATTTCATAGCTAAATATGTAAAAATGGGAAAATAATAAGCACAATTTAATTCTTCTTTTGCTGAAATATTTAAAGTATTTAAATCTGCTACCGCATTATATCAAGTTCTTCGCCATCAAATTAGCTAGAAAACGTATTGGTGGTAAAGTAAAAAGCTATCTTTAAAACGTTCTGCTCGTCTTGCCCT